>JAWQUT010001024.1:32546-61841 GCA_033807755.1 Ellobium chinense | reverse complement strand
GGATGGGGAATGATGGTGACAGAATGAGTCTTTGACTTTCTAGATCAACCCGAACTATTCATTCATTTATTCATTCATTCATTCATTCATCCATTCATTCATTCGTGCATTTCATTTAGCTGAATAATTCATCATTATATACCCAGTGTAATGGAAGTAGGCGTTATTACTGTAAATTAGGTGGATAATCGCAACACCTTTAAATCATAACTTTTTCTATATTCCCCCGGTGATGCGATTAAACAGAATCAATTGTGTTACAATTTACAAATCCCACATGGAATACAACCAATCTGGATTGATCGCACCCCGGTTAACAAGTTTGTGTTTTTTATACAACAGAATACTGTATTTTCTGTTCACTTTAAACGTTACTTGCTTCATGTTATGGGGAGATCCCATTAAGCGGAGGAAACTGCGGTACAATCCACCCTTCTTTTTTCGCTACTCTCCAGAGGCGCCAGTGACTTATTTAAGAACACAAAGCTCTAGTATCTAAACACGGTTGCCTATTAAAAGAACTTTGCGTATATGCAGAGCAGATGACGATCTAGCGGAACCCATGTAAAAGTACCATTACTGAAGATGCCTATTCTTCTCGCCTTGCCCTGCGATTCTAGCGTCGGTCAACACTGCACCCCTGTTTCTTCCGTCAGTTTTTGGCCATTTCGTGTGAAGCGCCTACGAATGATTAAAGGCGGCGCTTGACTTAGGTGGTCTTGTACGCGGTAATTTATGATGGGAGGTAGCGTATCAAAGTTGGAGTGCTTGGGAAATAGCTCATGACTGGACGCACGCCGAGAGACCGGAAGCGGTGGTCAGATTTGAGAGGTGTGGATGGGTGGGCGTTTGTTTCATTCCGTAAGTGGATGGGTAATTCCAGAGATTTATTTGGCATTTGTTACTGTTTCATGAAAACCTGATGATGAGTTGTATGGCCCGAAAGCTGTATCATTATCAAGTATCAACATATTGTATCAAGTGTGTGTGTGTGTGTGTGTGTGTGTGTGGTGTGTGTGTGTGTGTGTGTGTGTGTGTGTGTGTGTGTGTGTGTGTGTGTGTGTGTTGACTTGAAAGCCTCAAATTGGCACCCACGTGATCTATCTTTCCGTATCACTCTGATTACTGCACATTTGAATTCAGTACAGGGGTAGGTGACGCTTGAATTTTCTATTCAGAAAGTATACCACAAAGTTAGAGGCTTGATTGATATAAATAAGAAGGATATGATAGAGAGCTTTTATTTTCAAGTTTGGATCTCTTAAGAGGTCGTTATGCCAAAGGTATGCACGCGCATAAAACAGTTCAATGAGGTTGCAAACTAAAACCAGATATAAATTCCACATTGATTTATAAGATGCAATATAATTATAACACCAGCAAATGCTATATTATACCCATGCTAACCAGTTACCACTACCATAACAGTCAGCGAGTCAGCGAAATTAAAACGCTCTAATATCTTGAAGTCTTGTATGATCGTAAAAGAAAAGAAAATTGTTTTTCCAGTACAATCCACATTCCATTTCTGTTTACAGCACACTGAGCTGTTTTAACCAATGAGAAATATGAAAATCTATCAAACTGAACCCTTGAAGAAATTAATGTCACTACTGTTGAAATACTGTGTTCGTCTACCTCCTCTGTCGCCAAAAAAGAAAAAAAATTCCTGAGACACAGCTCATTGACATTTACATAATACGTGCCATTTAAAGGTCTGGAGTTTTGTGGGGGTTTTTTTTTTGTTTTTTTTTAAAGATCGTACATTACATCAAAATAGTGGAATATATGGCATTTTAAAATAAAACTCCAAAGGCATTTAGTATATATATCCATGATGACCACTACGAACAAAGAGGCTTCCATCCTTTCCCTCACAACTATTGCATTACCATCATCTGCCATAGCATATGCTAATAAACAAGACAATGAGTCTATATGGATTGACAAACAAAATTTATCTCCTCTTACCATCACCCGGCCACTACCACCACAACTGTCAGAACGGGCTTGTCTAGTTGTCGGAATGCATTCTATCAGGTTTTAATACAGGACTTCACCATACGCCGTCTTCATATGCCTTAGTTACTTGCTTTATGCAGATGTAAAATACAACAGATAATTCAAGACATTTACTAGGTAAATAACGAAAGTGTGAAACATCCCTAGTAGGTACTGACCCTTCTCACAAAGTTAATCCATTTTCAAACACTCCCCATTCTTGACCCTTCCAACTTCAAACAACTCCGTCTCACCTTTCATTAGTTATCACATTACTGAGTTTTACTGGTACAATAGAACGGAAGAAAATATAATGTGACAGAAGACCGTAAATACGATTTGTATAAACTAATTTACGAAGTTACTCGGTTTCATACCGGACTCCACTGGCCAGCTCTTCCGGCTTTCAAAAGGCCGATCCTGCTGGACAACGCCAAAGTTGTGAAATTATCGCGCACTTGTGAAAGAGAGTCGCGCCTGATAATAGATGGGATTTCGGGCCAAAAGCTAACGGATTTCAACAAGGTTAGCCGATATTATAGGGCAGAGATCGGCCTTTGAAAGCTAACCTGGCAGATTTTGCATGAGGCGTTAGGGGATGTGTCCTTTTGAAGTGCTGAGTTGCTGAATCAGGGAGAGTCAGATCTGAAGGAAGACGACAATTATATTAGTTTGCGAGGACTTTCTTATCTTTGTGTCGTTCTCCGCGCGTGTCTTGTACGCGAAGAAATAACATTTTGAAGGAAAGGCGGGTCTCTATTGACACAGGAAGCTCCGTTTTATCGCCAGTTATAGGCTCCAGAGCAAGGAAAATATTGCGAGTAAAAGGTGTTACGATTATCCATTGCCTTGTATCTTATCTTATATAAAATCACAGAACTCCCTTCTTTGGAAAAGAACATTTTGATTAAGCAAAGGATGAGATTAAACAGATTACGATAAAGCGTAGACGACCCTAAAAATATTGCAAACAATTCTGTCAAAATGGGCAGAATTTCTGGAAATAATTTCGCATCCTTTGCTCGTTAAATGAATTAGATACTAAGGAAAGAGAATGCCAGCTGTCCTTCTATGTACATAATAATCCTTTCTTACTAATCATGAAGACATAAGAAACAATGTTTAGATGTTAGAGATTAACCTAATTAATTTCTCTTATCAATATTTCTGAATACCGGTGTATTTGTGAGACATAAAAGAGATAATAATATCGTACGCTTCTGAAAATTTAATTTCCTTGCTGAGCATAAGCAGTCCAATGGTCTTCGCCTAAAGACCTGGAAATGATGGGCTTTGCCGATTCTGAATATCGATATTTTCGATATTAAGCAATTTCAGTGTCAGCACCAACACTCAAGCACTTGGGACAGTGCGCATAATCAGACTCACAATAAAATTACTTCCGATGTAAGATTTTACTCGCCACATGCACAATACTGATACTATACTTTATCGTGTATACGCCTCCTGGAGTTAACAGATCATTTCGCTGTTTTCAATGTGAGCGACGATATTTGAACATACAATCACATAGTCTGCTTGTCTTTGCAGAAGCAAAGAAAGCTTTTATAAAAATATATCGAAAGAAACCGAAGACTGATTTTCCGAAGGAACGAGTGTTTTATGATGTAAATTACAGTATCAGTTATAGAGATGAATTATAGTAAAAAAACAGACGTAAACGTCGATGGTATCAGCGGGTTTTAAGGAGGATCGCATTCGAAGGATTCGTTAATAATGGCCACTGTTACAATAACATCAGATGGAGAGTGTATGCTTATCATTAGGATGATGTAAAACCATTGTACAACATAGCTTAAAGAACCTTTAATAGAAAGGAAAATTTCCACAAATTGTCTCTCGTTTGCCGGGACAAAAGTGATTGATATAAATTTTTAATTGAAATATTGTCTCTCCCACATACACAATAAGGTCTATGAGGTCTATGCAACCCTTCCGTGTGTGGATAACTGCTTACATGACGAGGGTAACGCATGTACCATTTTGCATTTTGGCATGCTTCATAAGAGGGTTGCAGCAGAGCTATGAGGGCATGTTCAAGGCGCATTGTTGTTTGTTTTTTATCAGTTTTCACTGAACATGTTTTGATGTGTTATTGTGCTGCAGCTTTATTTGTATTAGACATGGCGGACTACACACCAAAGTGCAAAATTGTAATTAAGTTGTGGAGATGGATTACCCTCGTCACTTGACCACGGGAAGCGCTGCATAGACCTCATTAATTTATATGCACTGTAAATTCTCGCCTTAAGAAAGTACTTTTGTCTCTAAACAATCGAAAAAATTGTTTTCACCCTTCAAGGTTTCATAATGTTCTCCTGCATACATGGACGCAACACATGTAGAAAAGGAGAACGGAATAAAGAAACCAACATTCAACGTTTCCATCGACCTCTACCATCATCCCCCATCCTCCAATTCTTTCAAACCATACCTATTTTCAAGAAATCTTGAATGAAAACAAAAGTTGAACACGCAACAACCATCATCATCCACCACAAAAAATTTGCCTCATCTCACACATTTTCTTCGACCTTGACCCCCTTCAGGTCATGTGTCTCTCTTCCCAGGTAAAACCCGGACGAAGGACAAGTACAGAGTGGTGTACTCGGACCACCAGAGGCTAGAGCTGGAGAAGGAGTTTCACTTCAGTAAATACATCACGATACGAAGGAAGGCGGAGATTGCTGTCCAGCTAGGGCTCTCAGAGAGACAGGTAATCCAATCATAGCTAAACCCGGAAGTGTGAAATCCGTATCAGCCAATCAGAGCGAGTGTTTCAAATTGCATTACTCGAATGTTTTAGTTAGATTAGCAAAATACACCAAAATTGTGTTACAAAAATTTCAGTAAAGGTATAAAGCTAGTAAGTAATTAGAGGATAAAAGAGTGCGAGTAAGGACTGAATTATTATTAGTTTTAAATGTTAAATGTACGAGTGAACATGTGTGAATTTAGTAGTTATAGTGCTTTGAATGTTCATGTGCTGTCCCGTCGTATATTGTATTTCGCTCATGTATCACAGTTGTGGTCTGGGCTTATCCCTAATAAACTTCCTAAACTTGTCAGTCAGATTTGTTGGTAAATTATGGACCCTATCGTCCCTGTCAGAGGCAGTTCGCATATATCATTTGGTTGAGTTTTTCAGGAGATTGGGGGAAAATATATTAGACAACTCAAGAAAATAATGCCAATCTTAAGCTTTGGTGCTGTTTTCTTTTTTTTTAAACCACTGACTTTGTGACTTATTTTGTCTGTGACACTTGATTGATGTATTGGATTGTAGCAAGCATAAAAATATCCCAGTGTTGCCAATGAGATAGGTAGTCTGTATGTGACTGTAACGCTATGCACAACTAAAAGTGTCGCGGTAAGTTTTCACTAACATTTACGTCATTACTGCCAAGAGTAGAACTCTAAATTTATTTACTACCAGTCTTACAGTAGAGTTATTGCTCCCTATTTTTAGAACTGCATGAATCTCTCTGCACGATGCAATCATCTACCCTCCCCCTCCCCCCACCCCTTCCTTAGCTCACTACTTTTTGTTGTTTACCTCCAGACTTACTTGGGGCTTACCCAAGCATGATGCATGGAGCATTCTATTTTTACTATATTCCATCGTGGAAGTTGTGTTCCTAATAAACCCGAAAGAAAGAGATGAAACCAGCAATAAAATGTAATGGTTCAGATACAGCAACAGTCATATTTCTCGGTGTTGATCAGTTTTGAATTTGATATTACCACGGACGTCCTGCTTTTACTTCCTGGTTTTATTTAGGCAATGATGGTAATGGCTGTGATGGTGGTGGTGGCGGCAATGGTGGTGGTGGCGGTAGTGTGGTGGTAATACATAACTACAAAAAGGAAGGCGGCGATGGGGTAATACTGGTACTATGCTGCTTGGACTTTCACAAACTTTCATAACTGTCATAGTCTAATAAACATTTCTGTTGTGATCTTTGAAATGTTAAGAATGTTAAAACATCTTTATTAATTAACATTTTGTAATATATAAGAATAATTATAGACAAATTATATGAATACAGATACATAATATTATATAAACTCTCAGGCATGACATATTAAGACTCTCAAAAAAAAGCACACATCAACTGAAATTTACATGGGGTTATAAGACTGATAACACAGTATCAAATAAGTGGTTCTTTCTCTAAGATTTCAAACAGAATGGATTTGAAAATTGATAGGTATGAAATGTTACAATTAACCGGACTGCAAATAAGTGGGATTGATTGTAGCTGTTTTTTTTAACCGGTCGTGTAACTCTGACGAGTGATTTATGAGTGATTCTTTTGGCTTCACAGGTGAAAATCTGGTTTCAAAACCGAAGGGCGAAAGAGCGGAAGCAAAACAAAAAGAGGGAGGAGCAGACTCACATGACGCACAGCAATGGTATGAACAACAGCATCAATAACCCGCAGGACCAGCAGCCACATCAGCAGCAGCAACTACAACCTCCACCACCAGGTCACGAGCCACACCCACACCCTTTCATACCCAAGATGGAACTGGAGGAGGAGAAACCCAACGTGCACGACATTTCCGGCCATACCACGACGATGACGCCGGGGGCGGGGTTAATGGCCACGCCCTCGGGACCGCCCACTCCCATCGGGATGCACCAGAATCTCCACACGTCGCCCATAATGACTGTTGCGCCGTCTGTTATGAGCCGCAGCCACGCCCACCCCGCCATGATGGGACGGTACCATGAAGGTATGCAGAGATCTTCCATGTCTCCGACTTCGACAGCTGACGATGTTGCGGCTTTCAGAATGTCTGCGAATGCTGCTGCGGACTCTTCGGGCAACAGTATGAACCTCTCTGGGTCGTCTGACAGTGGTGTAGTGGTTACCCATTGATGAGTGCTGTGGCTATTACATCTTTACATTCACTACACTTAGAGCGCCATAGCACCAGTGCTCCTTCGGGTTTGGGCAGGGGTTCCCAACCTCTCTGGGTCAGCGTACCCTGTGAAACCTCCAGGCAATCCCGCGCGTACTCCAATCTTAAAATCACTCATCTGGTCTTATTTGATCAAGTAAAATAAGATCAATCAATATTAATCGTGTTGCTGTTGTTGTTGGCATTCAGTACAAGTAACCTCACCATGTGCCCCTTTGGAATTTGTATCGACTGGCCATGGGGTTATGCATGTCTCAGGTTGGGAACTCCGAAGTTACAGCAAGACCACATGATCTGACAATACTATTTCTGAATGAAAGGGCGATACCGATGTTATATCATTTTTTTCCCTGTGGAATAGTTTTCTGGGTGGCGTGGTTCTGTTCTGTTCTCACTTGTCAATTTCGTTCAGCGCATGCGCTCGTGTCCACATACAACTTCCGTGGGCAAATATAGCCCAAGCAGGTGAAATAAGCCTTAGGTTGGTGCTATGCTCGCGAATCCTGGAATAAGCTAAATACTAAAAATAAATGTCATCCCACTTTAAAGTGTTGGTCTTGTTCAAGAAATCCGACTGATTAATTTCACTTGTATGTCACCCACTACCATTAAATTTTGGCAACCTGTATCGACTTAAGGTTCATTTCGCTCTGCTACTATACAGGAGTGGAATGGAAGTGAGAGCGGTCAGTGACGGTGTACGAGAAAGGAGGAGACTTCCGTTTCCGGGAAGTAGAAGAACGGACTCAGGCCAATAATGGCATCAAGGGAAGTAAGCGTATTTAATACTGCAATCATACAAGCCCTTTATGTTTCTTTGCCCTTGAATTATAGGTCTCCCTTGTACTCAAGATTTTAGTGTATGTCTGAGCGGTTTTTAGTGTAGATTATTTAAATAATTTCTGCGAGAATGGCAAGGCTTTTGTTTGCTGGAGCTTAATCAGGATATTTGTGTCACAAGGACACGGGGTTTTATCATTTATATCGTTGTCCCCACCAATTAAAACCTTACAAATAGCCATTTGTACAAAATTTACAGGAGAAGAGGAATTGTTTGCAACGCGAGCACTTTTACTGCCACACGTTTATGGTCTGTGGGATTAAAAGTTAATTTAACCACCTAATGAAACCAGTTTTCTGGGTTGGTCTGTACAGTTTTTCTGTATAATTTACACCTTGGCACCAAAAAAATGGACTTTGTAAGGTTTTGTTAAAAGGACGATGATATACAGGCTGTATCTCCCTCTAGGTTACACAGCTTGCAGGAAATGAATGGAAGTCTTCTTATGTGTGTTGATTTGTAAATACAGATGTTATTGCTGCACTTTTTGCCGGGCTGTACAATTTAAAAACTCGTGCTATAAAAAAGCAGCCGACTTCCTAATCTTTGACTCAAGACATTTTTATTATGCATTTTGAAGGACTCAGGCTCAAGTGATTGCTGATCGGAAAAGTATGCTTTCCGAAGGAGAGGACAGAAAATTGATGGATGAATGTTTAAGTGCGTGGCTGAAAGAAAAGACCTAATTATGTGGATGGTTGAACGCTCATAGTTTAGAATTTTTTATTTTCAACATCGGATCTTTCACGGAGAGTTCTGTCAGAGGTACATGTGTACAAGTGCATCCATGTGATTTACTGGTGATACGATCAACTTGCACATTACTATTAAATTGTAAGAGATAACATTCATGACGGTAATATAACAATAACAAGAGGATTTGCTAGAATATGTGCATGAGTAACCTGTACCATATCATAACTTTCCGTATGAGATCCGGATGAAAATGAAATCTCTCTTGATATGCTTTTCAAACATTATTGTAAGCAAAACAGTGAATACGGATCTCATAGAGACCGTTATGGCAAAGATAGGTGTGCGCAGTAGGTGCAGGATGATCGTAACACCAGGAAATGCCATAATAATATGTGCATTTTATCTCTGCCATAACGGTCCCAAAAGGTCTCTATTGTTCGCAATGCGAGCACTTCCAGAGGATGCCAGTCGACAGAGGGGTTAAAAGTTAATTAATCACCTAATGACGCCAACTTCATGTATTTGTCTATACATTTACTCTGCATAATTCATAGCTTGGCACCCAGGCTGACGACATGTTATGGTCGTGGTCGTTGTTGTTGTTGTTGTTGTTGTTGTTGTTATTATTGTTTCTGTTGCTGCTGCTGCTGCTGCTGCTGTTGCTGCTGTTGCTGCTGCTGCTGCTGCTGCTGCTGCTGCTGCTGCTGCTGCTGCTGCTGCTGCTGCTGCTGCTGCTGCTGCTGCTGCTGTATATCCTCCAAGCGTTGAGTCTTAGGTTCTTAGATGCCACTGTTTAAAAGTTTTGTGTATGAATGTGTACGTAGTGTAGAAGTGGAATGCAAGGCACCATAGTCATGTACGGCGATAAGCGTCTCCTCCTATACGAAGGGCTTTGTGACAAAACGCATTATCTACCATCTTGAAATTTTAAGCTCATTTTCTCTGCTTTAGGTAGTAACGCGTGTATTTACTTTACATGCACATTTCCTTGCCATGAAACGACACCTCTCCTTCAAATTTTCACCGTTATATTTCATGTTTTCTTGCGAACATACTTTTTATCTGTTTTTGTATGCCATATCCCTTACTGGTATTTGAGGTGTTCTATTATAAAGCCCTTCGTATATTCCAGGACTCATATAATGACTGTCAATGCAAAATATAAGATTGTTGTACATCCTTTTTTTATCCCATGTCTAAAATCTTCCCGTTACAATACAGAGAAATTATTTTGTTGCCTTTCTTCCCGTCTTTATTTAAGAATGTTTTTTATGTCTATATTGTGATGTCATCCATCCGGTGCATATTTAATCCCGACTAGTTAGCTGGCAAATGAAAATGGCATGAATGTCACGTCTTCCAAAAATTACTTCTTAGAAAAGCAAACTGTATAATGTATATGTACCGGATACCTCTACTAAAGTTTAACTTAATTCAAACGTCAATAACTTCGAAGCTGGTAAATAAACTTGGATGAAATTGTAAACACGTTTAACAGACAAATAAAATCTTTAAATGTTGCAAAGTTCATTGATCTAGGCTTTAAAGGTTTGTCACAGCTAAAAAAAAAAAACCTATCGGGGCTAATGTGTTAGAAGTTTAGACTGAGCATGCAGGACATGCCATTATCACATCAGATATGTGGGTGTGTTTTGTTGGTTTCATTTTTTTTTTGGTTGTTGTTGTTGTTTTCGTTGTTTTTTTATGGGTAGGGGAGGTGTTTTGTTTTAATATTTCAGCTATAACCACAGCACCTATATCTGAAATTTGCAACATTGACAGACGGGGGTGCGGGGGGNGGAGGGAAGGGAATTGGGTGGCGAGGAGGAGATCCGACATGGTCTTGGTCCCATTTTGTCCTGGGATTTTCCATTTAGTATTATTCAGTGCTCCAGAGTGCAGTCAACAGTGATGTTCTTTAGACTAGGCCATTTCCAATAGCTAGATGAATCCTGGCCTCATGTAATGTGTTAGCTAAGTGTTATTATCTGTTTCAGGATAACTGTCGAGCATTAAAGGGACAGGGTAGTTAATTGCTTCACGGGCTAAGAACACATCGGTTTTGGGGTTTATGTTCATAAAATTCAAACAGCATATTATATTTTTAGCCTGACAGTTTCTCAGAAAACATTGCAGAAAAGTCAAGATTTTCATTTTGAGTGCCGCCATTACTAGTACCTTGTGACGTCAAAAAGCGAGATAAGCTACAACAATTGGGCCAGACAGTTTGCGCATGCGTCAGCACCAAACAACTTCTAGTTCTTCTCGCTTTATAATGTCACACAGCACGAATAATGGCGGTGCACAAAGGATGAAAATCCTGACAATCCAGCCGTGTTCTCTGAGAAAATGTAAGCCGTTTAAAGTTTCTGACAAAAATAAATGTGACCTTTTAGGGCTGTGAAGCAAGTAAGCTTATCTATCCCGGACCCATTATGGAAAGTTCATAGAACAGTGAAACCTTACAAACTCTTGCCGAAGGGGACTACTCCATTGTATGAGTTTGTGAGTCAGATATGATATTGAGATTGAGTGACTTGGGACTTGTTTTTACAAGTGCATGTATATGAGTTTTGAATTCTGAGATCCCATTGTAAGTAGTACTACTTGCATCAGAGTACCATAATATACTCATTAAATTAAACACAGAATAAAAATAACTGGACATTATGGCAAACTCCACTGACCAGTAATTTTTGAAACTTCCTGAAACTTAGAAAGTGTTACTTTGGAATTCGTCCCTGTTAGGCTTATAACGTCTCAATTCCACATAAAAACTAAAAATTTATTGAAAAACGGGGTTAGATACAACCGTTTTACTAGCATGAAGAGACCATATTTACCATAAAATTTATAAACTTCATCCTCATCAAACCCGACCAAAACTTTTGAATAAAACTGTGTCAAAAATTCTAACTGTCATTATGTTCCCGTTACTGCAGTAATAAAATTAATGAAGAATGTGGAGATTAAAATTTGGGCCTTGTATGACATTGTACTTGGCAATGATGTCACTCTAAAGGGCACTTTATGAAATAAGACGTTATGCGTCAACATGACTATTGTTTGACACATTGATTTGAAACGTATGATGTCTCTGTTGGAATTGTTAGAATGATGAAAAAAAACTCATGTAAACATACATGATTTTGTAAAGAGACTCCTTAATTCCTTTTGTTTTCTTCATTTTAGCTGATTATGGAGTCAGGATCAAAGTTGAATAAGAAATACGAGAACATTCATCATGGCTCAGTCTATTGCTCTTAATTACCGGAATTAATAATAACATTGAATCTTTTACGGAGAATTATGACAGAGATGCACAGCATATTAAATTTAGGAATCTATAGGAATCTTAATCATACCTGCAATATCTGCAATATCGTCACTCTCACTCCACTTACGCCGAAGCCATTTTTTTTCTAAATTATGTGGGTTTTTTTATTACTATGATTTTCTAGTCTATGTATCTTCTTTTTCTTATTAAAAACAAAAACAAAAACAAAACACCAAATGTAGAGTTATGACTCGTATCATATCCCAAATTTTCCAATCTAAACCACATCTGCCTCATTTTTTTGCTATGACCATCAGGTTGAGAGCGCTAAATTTCTCAAAACCTATCAAACTGACTTAAGACGAATGTGGAATGAGTGTGACGACATATAATCTTAACACCAGAAGTTATGATATGATCAAGTGTAGTCTGATCAACTCTCCGTAAAAGATCCGAATTTAAAAATGAAACGTGACTTCCTTTACACACTCTTGAGCGCAGTTTTTTTTTTGTAAGGCAAGAGAGTGAAACTGCATTCAGCGTGACGAGGGATAAAAGTCATAAGTAAGGCGTTATTCTCGATTGACTAAACAAGAGACAGAACAAGTTTATTATCTCAGCAATTTTAACGCTGGGGTCTGTTCTCTATCTCTCTTTGTCACTCACCTGCCCTACAAAACATGGCGTTCTAGCTAGCGCAGGGTGCGTTGTAAACTAATAGGGCAGCGCAGACTCTATGTTAATAATAGCTTAATACTTAATATTATGCTTCATGTTCGTAAAAGAACAGTTTATGAACACTTGTAACATATTTCATGACAACAAGAGAAAAGAAATTATCACTAACAGTTATCATTTGTTTGTTGGCTTCGTTCGGTTATTTTGTTGTTGTTGTTGTTGTTGTTGTTGTTGTTGTTGTTGTTCCCTTAATGGTCTTTGAAACTATGCTTAATTTCTTCTTGGGGGTTATGATGATTATGAGTTTCTCTGTTAATCGATGCTGCTGCTGCTGCTGCTGCTGCTGATGATGATGATGATGATGATGATGATGATGATGATGATAATGATTCTACTGATAAAGGCCTTAGAACTGAAATGTTTAGATGTAATTTTCGGTCATAATTCTTTACTAGATTTTTAATAAATTCCTTGAATTAAGGTTGAGCATTTAATTTTTCTCAGTTTTAAATGATGATGATGATGACGATGATGTTTTAAGTATTCTGGAAACATAACTCACTATCTACCTCTGAGCTTTTAAACTTTTTTTTTTTGTATTTGTCATTCTTACCTATAGGTAGTTTTACCAATTAATCACGCTACTTAGAGTACTAATATGCCTGAAAAATATCTCTTCAGGTCAAAATTCTGCCATATTAAGTCTCTTTTATAATTTTTGCCTGTGAAAACAATTCTTTACGTCTATTCTAAGGTTGTTAAAATCAACATTCTTGGGTGATGATGATGATGACGATGATAATTTCATTATTCATTATTTTATGTTATGTTCCCTGAAGAAGGACACTGATCCGAAAATTTGGACCTTTAATTAAAATTTTCATGCCACAGTACTGAGAGTGTTTTATATTTTTTGAAAACGATGATAATGATGATGATGATGGTGTTTATCTTTTTTATATGTATGGCGTCCTAACTTGACCCGCTGCCTTCTCCTTCCACCTATGTTATTGACCGCCTGTAGCTCAGGTTTTTCTTGGGGGGAGGGGCTTATGCCCCCTCCCCCCCTTTTGCACACAACTCTTTTCTCCTTTCCTTGATTCACTCCTCTACCAGCTGTCTTATCCCGTGATGCAGGTTCAGTTCTTGTTGTCCTTATCCGCTATTTTAAGATCGCCTCACGTAATCGATCAATAACTGACTTTTAGCTCACTCTTCCATGCTTGAATTGTCTTTTTCTCCTTAATGTGGTTGCTTTCATTACGAAAGTTTTAATTCTTGTTTCATTCTATTGATAAAGGCCTTAGAGCCGAAACGTTTAAAGTAATTAAAGATTAACTAGATTTTTAATAAATTTTAATAAATCTCAGTTTTAAATGATGATGATGATGATGATGATGATGATGATCATGATGATGATCATGATGATGATGATGATGATGATGATGATGATGATCATGATGATGATCATGATGATGATCATGATGACGTTGGTGAAAATGATAATATGGTGTGATAGTGAACTGATTCTTCACGATTAGAAGAGGAAAACGCATTATAACAATCCTAATCACTCAAAAAAATTGCTCCACAGCCAGAGAAAACAAAAATGAAATTAATGTTTAATCAACTCTTGCGTTTTTTAAGAGACTACCACAGATTAAATCATGGTTGGAAATCAACTATCCACGCTTGTTAATTCACAGGAATTTTACAATGCGCTGATTCTACAAACAGCCGACCATAAAGTGACGTGCCATGCCCACTGATCACTCTTTCAATATAAATTTTCTCTTCCTTCCCACCTCCTCCCCTTTTCCAAAAAAAAAAAATTGCTCAGTGACGAAATTAATGAAGATTCTGGATCTTAAAATTTGAGTTTAACGCTATTACACTCGACAATAAAATCATTCTCGAAGGCCACTTTAAGAACAAAATTTAACTTGCCTCTTCGACAGAATAACGACACTAAGAAATAGGAAGAGGAGGGAAAAGGCAACCATGGGTTGGGCGGTTACATTGTTACAATACATCTCCCGAAATTCTCAAAATCGTGCCGAAATTCCAGAAAATAAATTTACTCTTCTCGAAAAAGTCTCACCTTCTCTTAAACAAATCAGTTCTTTTGACAGGTTTTATCAGCTTAATTTATGACGTGATTTTTTTGTTACTCCTAAAGAGGTGGAGAGACGTCGATCTGAATGGCTTTGAGAAGTTTTGTTGTTTTAGGGGTTTTTTTGGTCATTTTGCTCCGTTGTGCAAGGGATTAAAAAGTCAGTGATGATAAGATCAAAAACACATAAAGTTGTGAGAAATGGCCTCTTATTCTTAAAAAGCATTCTGTATAGCCGCCTCCCTGCTCCNGAAAAATAAATTTAATGACTTAGGATAGTATTCGAGAAATTGTATGTAGGGAAACCTTCGACAAAGTAAAAAAATATTTTGTTGGACGAGGGGAAAGGCGGCGGGATTTAATCTGCCAAAATTTCATGAAATGAAATGCATTCATTGAATCATCGATACAGATAATATTGTAATATTCGTCTATGTTGATACCAATAAAAAAAACCTCTCGAAGAAAACTGTACGTAATTCATCAAATTGTTATTCTGTATTTTTGTGTTTTTAGGGATTGCACAAGAATTGTGGTATTGGTATCAGACACCTTCTTGGATTCTTAATAAAATAATCTGAATCTTTACATTTGACCTATTCGTGGAATACGACGTGTATCTATGTATGATAGATCTGCAAAGATAGCTCATATCTATTTATAATATTTGAGCTAAGAAAGTTTTTATTGTGCTGCACTGCACTGCATTGCACTGCACTGCACTGCACTATACTGCATTGCATTGCATTGTGCAGTACTGTATTGCATTGCATTGCATTGTGCAGTACTGTATTGCATTGCATTACATTGTGCAGTACTGTATTGCATTGCATTACATTGTGCAGTACTGTATTGTATTGTATTGTATTGTATTGTATTGTATTGTATTGTATTGTATTGTATTGTATTGTATTGTAAACAGAGAGAAAGGCATAATTTATTACCTCTCCTGGTGATGTTCAGTAACGCGGTACCTAGAATGCTCTACAAAATGACATTATGTGGTATAGCAATATTACTAGCTTCGACAGTCGTCTAAGAAATCATGCCAGCAGTTGTCGTCAAGAACATGAACCCAGGAGCAGGCACATAACTGCAATTAATAATCAATGCCAAGAAAACTGGGCCGTCAATGACAAGATCAAGAACAACAAAAGCGAAAACAATAACAGCACTAATGGTAAACTGCCGCCACTGCATCACCATAATATTATTAAACAACACTACTGATGACAATTTGACTTTAGTAGAGGGATAACGTGTTCACCAGTGAAATTTACATGACACTGGATATTTCAATCAAAATCTGCAAATTATATTTTAAAAAGGGAATAAATAATAATTAAATATGTCGAAAGTTAGGAACACTGAAGACTGAGGAGCAGTATGGAGCCCGTACTGTTCTATTCGCTTACACTGTAGCGCAAGCCGCGCAGGCTACAAGGTCGTTCCGTGTATGACAGGAGAGAGAAAGGATGAACAGAGTTCACCTTAAATACTATTGAAACATGAGAGAATAAACCTTTTCTCTTTAAGCCTAGCCAGTCGATAGCACTCTTATTTTATGCCCTATACATTCCGCCATGTCAAGCGCTGCTCGAGTATATTTTTATTTTCTTTGCGTTACATCAAATAGTGCAACAGAAGCCTCATGATACGGACTCTAGTGTTGTTATCAGGGAGCTTTCATTTCCAAATCTGGATATCTCTCTCTCTCTCTCTCTCTCTCTCTCTCCCTCCGGCAAGCCAGAAGTATGTATGTTTATATAGCATTTTCCTGGTGTTACAGTTTAATTACTTGTTGTTCACTAGCATCAAATATGAATGTCACGTGTAGTTCGTAACATGCAGTATAATCATAACACCAGGAAATGCCATATGATGCATCAGAAATCAGAACTAGAAAATAAATCCTTTCAGGACTTTACACTGTAAGCCATAATCTATCATCACAAGCTGTACATTTACAGTGCAGAAAATTACTTCGGGTTTTTTTCCCTTTCATTCACTCTGCGGGTGGTAGACTGCAAAAAGACAGGCATTTATGGCATCTGTTGTGAACATAAAATCGACATTTTGCATTGGTTACACGTTTTACGTCAGGAATTTTACATGCTTATTCACTTACTTGATATGGATTTAGTTAAAATTGTAAAATGATATATTTGCCCTTTCTTTAAATCGGGAGGCACATCAGTAATTTTATTGAAATGTTATTCTCAATAGAGTAAAAATTGCCTTTTCCTTACTGCAATTTCGCTTTTCATATTCTTTTTCTCAAATTCTCTTTTTCCAGTCTCATATTTCCAGTCGTAATATATTTTTGCTTTTGTAATATTTTTTCCTCACTGATTTGCCTAAGTTTGGTGTA
The DNA here is from genome assembly GCA_033807755.1 of Ellobium chinense. Taxonomy (NCBI): domain Eukaryota; kingdom Metazoa; phylum Mollusca; class Gastropoda; order Ellobiida; family Ellobiidae; genus Ellobium; species Ellobium chinense. The sequence continues at coordinate 44,914 of JAWQUT010001024.1, read as the reverse complement.
AATTAATCATTTTAACCCTTTTACCTCCAGGAATCACAAATTAGTGTGATTCAAAGTATTTTTTCTTAAATATTGAAAAAATTCCATAATTCCATAAACCTATTCAGTTTTTCTATAGAGATTACAATATTTGCTCAGTAGACAAGTAAAGTGTGACAGTACTGTAGATTCTTCCATGTCCTTTCACATAAAACTATGAAATTACATGTCCGAAAATTCCCCGGGCGCAATTAAGAATGAAATAAAGGTAAAAGTTTTTTGTTTTGTTTTGTTTTTGTTTGAAGGCAGTGTTGCCTAGGAGGCTTATAAGCTAAGCATCCACATCTCTCCTCCTTTTTTCCACTTTTCCCCAACTGATCGATTCAGAAAATCAAAATTCCGTAAATAAGTAAGTCCAGCAAGTTAGATTTTTCTCATTTTCACGACAACCCACATTAGACCAAGTAAGCCAACATGACTTGGCTTGTAGTATCTCATCATAGATCACTGCACCGACATCTAGGGACACCCTGAACTTCATCAAAAAGCCTTCAGTTTTCCGACTCTACTATTGACCTTACACGAGATTACCTCCCCGCCGTGCCCAACTGTTTGTTCAGCGTCATCACACGACGGCAGTCTGGTCTCCCATACTTCAATATTGTTTATGGTTTTATGACCCACTTGGCGCTCCGTACGTCCCAAACCCAAAATTTCCTTTCGATCTACGAGGGGATATTTTATCGATGGTTTATGACTATCAACAGAGCCTCGATAGGTGCCTTTGTTTTTATGGTCCAACGTTTGGGGAAGCGTGTGTACTTAATGTGAGCAGTTTTACGATCCTCTTTTTCCTCCCACCCCAGAGTCAACAGTCTGTAGAGGGCGGGCCAGTCCCTTGAACAATCTCAATGATACTTGGAGAGAACGTGGGGACTGATACAGCCAGAAGTTTTTGTTTTTTTTTATTTTCTGGAAATCGATGATGATATTGAGTTGCAATGTCATTTTTTTTAAAAAGGTTTTTATCACTAACATTCTGTTTCAGCTCGCATTTTAGCATTAAAACATACAATTTATAAAAATAATTTGGATTAAAGTGCAGAGTGTTTGTCTGAGAGTGTGGCCATTCATCGTTTCAAAAAGGGGGATGAAAAGGTGCAAGGCAGCAGGAACACAAACATGCAAGGAAGAAGGCGAAAAAAAGAAACATGCTATGAGGAAGAAATGAAAACATGCCAAGATGAAGTTATGGAAACATGGAGGGAAGGAAGAAACGAAATACACGTATAATAAGAAGAAGGAATGAAAGTGTACAAGGAAGAAGGAATGAAAACGTAAAATAAATGTAGAAGCAAAATACGTGCATAATAAGCTGAAGGAATGAAAGCTACAAGGAAGAGGGAATGAAAACGTGCGACGAGGATAGAATGAAAGTGCGCAAGGAAGAAGGAATAAAAAGTGCAAGTGAGAAGAAATAAAAGATGGACTGAACAAGTGCAAGTATATAGCGATCATATTGAAATGTCGTTAAGAAACATGAGATGTCTTAAGTAGTACATGTACATGTGAGAGAAATATAAATACTCAAACAATCAAAGGAGATAACAAGAAATTCATTAAATGGACACTTCCAAAGAATGACACGCGCACTAATTTGAAAAACTTCAGGAAAAAAATACTCTAATATTATTGCACGTTAAAAGCACTGAGAGAGTGAAACAAAGTGAACACAGAATCGTTGGACATTAATAGAAAAGTAAACATTAGACTTGAAACAACTGGAGTCATTCAACTAAGGAAATGGCGTTTGAAACTAATGTTCAGCGTGACATAACGAAAAGCAAACCTTAAAACAATCGATTACTTTCACCTTTCCCTCAGCTCATTTGACCAAGAAATTTGATATCATTCAGTTTGAAAGCACATTTCTGAGGATCGATTTTGATGAGATTATCGGAGTTTGTTAGGTCCACACGTATGTATTAGGGGCAGCTCAATGTCACACCAGAACAGATTTTCACTAATCTTTTCTTTTTGTTCCGGATGCTATAGTAAATCATTATGTCTCTTTGTTTTTTCTTCCGATTTCAAATTCAAACATTGCACAACATGGGTAGCTTAGAAATGGGCAGAACATGCATGTGATTTATTGAAATGGACTCAATTGTAGAAACAAGGCTTTTTCTCCCCAACATCAGTGATGTCTTCGGCGTGACGCTGAAAATTTATAACCGTGTTGGACTCGGGTCTAATTTTCTTGATGGAGAATTGAGTCTTGTTGTTATTACTTTATGCCCCCTTGAAGCAATTTTGGCGACAGTGTTCCTATTCCATTTCTCGGTTTTACTACTACCTGCTGCGTCAGTTTTGCATTTCTCTGTCCGCTTATCTGTATGACTGCCTGCTTGAATGTCTTTTATAAGAGGCCTGCTGATTGCTTTCTACCTGCGTGCTAAACTGCCTTTCTACCTGTCTGTCTACTAGTCTAGATGCCCGCTCGCCTGTCTGTCTGAATGTCTGTCCATCTGCTTGCCTGCCTGCCTGCCTGCCTGCATCCCTGCCTGTCGGTCTCAGTGCCTGATGTATACCCACATAATCATTGCAGTATAATCAGACTGTAGTAAACATGAGCAGTGCTCAAACTTAAAACCCATTTTGTGAGGCACTCTCGCCCTCAAAAATTCTACCATTTCCAACAGTTATTTGTGCTACTGGATTTCAGGCTTCATCTTTTCACTTGTTAATCTATTCCACACTAATTATACTTTTCATTATGTCTCTAGGCTGTTGAGGTTTAAAGATGCCTAATGAACCTGACCAGAAAAAGGTAGTCAGTTTTAAATTCTCCCTAAAAATCATAAAGAGGGCAATGTGGAAGGGAGATAAGGGCTTGATTTTATTCTAAAAGGCCCTGAATAGTTTGAAAGTGATTGTAAGCTTATATTATAATACATTTTAGCATTCATTTATAAAGTTTTGGTTGTTGCTACCAATGTAAGATTTTTGTGTTTACTAAGTGAAGAGGCCTTAAATTTTAGGCCATAGAATTTCTTATTCAAAGAAATTTTAGGAACGAGTCAGAATGATCCTGTCTTTCCATAAACGATCAAATTAATTCTGTTTGGTAAAAACATGCAAATTATTAATTTTCCTAAAAGTAATCTGTCTGAAACGTCTTATTAATAAAGAAACTCTGATACAAATTTGTTTCATATAGTATATTTTTAATCTGTCAAATTCAAATTCCACAGCTTTTGATAATTGCAACACCAAATAGGTTTTTGACGTCTTTTCGACTGTGTACAAACCCGAAGCCGAATTTGCTCAATAGCACACTTATGTAAAGGACATGGTAAAAATAACGTTTTAGTTTAGTTTATTTTCTTGTAGGCCAAGGGCCAATAAACTATATTTCAGTACGACAGTAACAGTTTGTGACATAACAACAATATGTACATTTGCAAGTAATTTTCATAACACTTATCCAGAGGGAATAACAACTAAATATCACTCACTCGTCATGCAATATAATCTACTAGGAAACTTAGATAGTCTATAAAGTATTCATTTCATAAGTAAATCTTTTCATTTAGTATAACATTCACATGCATGAGTTCATTTTTATTCTATCATTTCATTATCCTGATGGACCTTGGTATTAAAAATACCTCAGGAGTAAGTGTAATTTTTTCATGCACCAAAGCATATGACATATCGAGGTCCTATTGTAGTTTTCTAGTGCTGTGAGAAGCTCAATAGTTCAGTGGTATTTAGAACCAAAGGTTTGATGTTCGATCTTCAGTGTGAGTATCTTATTATTATTATTATTATTATTATTATTATTATTATTATTATTATTGTCAATTTTATTATTATTGTTAATATTATTATTAATATTATTATTATTATTATTATTATTACTACTACTACTACCATTATTATTATTTTGTTATTATTATCATTATTATTATTATTTTATTATTATTATTATTATTACAGATTATTATTATTATTTATTTTTTCTTTATTATTATTATTATTATTCGAAGTATTCTAAGAAAAAATAGAGAATATTAAGAAATAATCTATACAGAATCTTTTCAGTATCATCCATATGCCTTCTCTATCCCGACTTCATTAAATGCAAAGATTTCCTTATGAAAAGCAAATTCGCATCCCAGGAACGTGTCGCTTTCCAACTTTGAATGTCTACATAACAGATGCAAAATATTGACTCAAAGACTTTAATTATTATTTTTCATTCTCCTCTTGACCAAATATCCCTTCCGAGAACCAGCTAGGATAGGCGGACCAGGGCTAATGAAAACAAATAAAAAGAGCACCATCTAGCAAGACAACCGCATTTCAAACATTTTGAAATGTAAGCGAGTGAACAGTAGATGACAATCAAATGTATAGCACATTTTGAGGAAATTCACCAATAATTTTCTAGTTTTATAATTGTGCTCAGTATGCATGTGGGATTAATTTTTGGGACAATTAATAAAGAAATCATTTACATCTACATTTGTTTTCATTTGGCACTGAATCCGGCTGTTATTGATTTATCAAAGAAATTTAAGCTTTCCATCATCGAGACGCATGTAGATAATGTGGATTACTCTGACAGATTTTGTCAAGTTTGCCTCACTGATGTTGCAGATGATTTTCAGTACTTATCTCTATTTCAGGGAAGAAAAGAAATGTGTGATTTCGTATGATCTGTGCAATATGTATTTGCAGAATTTTAGGTTTTATCGCCATCAAATCCAGCTCCGCAAATTCATTCGTGTGCAGCATACTACTTCCACCTCTCAGTTGATGAGTAGGGGGTAACAAAAATATTATTCTTTAAAATTTAAAAAAAAAAATTCGGCTGATGAAAAATGTATGCTTTGATGCATTTAAACAATGCCCTGTTTTGGTATGCACTTTCGGATAAACTCGACACATTTCTGTATAGTTATACGCTGTTTGGGTGTAACGCCTCATGTAGGCCTATAGCTGAATAGTTCTCTATAATTTCAGACTATGAGCCAACACATTTTAGCAGAGGAGGGAGATCAAGGTGACCGTATGATGAGATGATAAAATTCACTTTTTTTGGTACATACAAGTATTACAAAGCTAACTTATTAATGTATCTGCTGACTTGATAGAAAGCGATGAATGAATTATTTCATCCCTGCCCCAACCCAGTGAAACGTCTGTCACTTTGTTTAATTTACTTAGCATTAAGGTTACCACTTCTGTGCGGAGTGTGATTTTTTTTTTTTTATTTTTAGTAAATTATTGTTTCGTCTTTGTTTATTTCTTGCAAGTTACTTTTGAATAGGATGTTATGCATTTAATGCAATAAAAAGTTTGCGTATTTTCTTGCCAGTTATTCAGAATGAAAAAAAAATTAAACAGGTTAGGAAAAAAGCCGTGAATTGAGAAACAAAGCAAACATTCATTATTCCAGCTCATTTAGAAATTGTCGAGTATACATAATAATGTGACTTTCGTATCAGTTAAAGTTTTTTTCATTCCGTGAATTTCAGAATCGGAATCATTAAGTTTTAAGAGGAAGTTATCTGTTCCCCGACTTTCCCATTCCGATGTGATTTCATATATTTAATCAACAGATACACTGATCTAGGTCTATCGAGTTACGGAAAAACGGATAAGTGGTCTTGTTTTTCAATTTTTAAAAAAGAAAGAAACAAGAAAATAAAAGCTTAAACAGACCTGTTCTAAAACGCACATGTAATCTGCTTGAATATTTTTCTTTCCAGATGAATACACACCATGATCTAATCAGCTGTAAAAGTTGTTTTTTTGTAAATAGGTTTTCAAACTCATAAACATTTTGTTTTTTTAGTTTACAGAGATGAGACAGAGATGACAGAGATGAGACAGCGATTGATCGTGTGATGTTGCATAACATTATTGCCTCAAAGAATTTATGCTGATTACCCTTTTCTTTCGAATAAGTAAATATTGAACTAAATTGAAATTGAGATGCCGAACAGATAATAAATGTAATGAATAATCAAAGAAATAGAGACAGGTTTGCACACAGAAGACAAACCTATCGAGTAAAGACAATTTACCCTGTGCCAGGGTGATTGACAACGAATTTCACTGAACTGTTTGAGTGCCATGAACTAGAAATTAATCGAGCGAAATACACTGCGGAAAATTACTACAAACGACTAAGTATATGTAAGACGAATGAACTTTTTAAAAGAATGTCGAGAAAACGGTGAAATTCATAATGAGAATTGCCTCAGTAAGAGCAAATTATTGGTGAATTTCCTCAAAATGTGATTCATAATGAGAATTGGCTCAATATTGTTTTCATTTGGCACTGAATCCGGCTGTTATTGATTTATCAAAGAAATTTAAGCTTTTCATCATCGAAAAATCACAAATTTCATGTTCAGAAGCCACGTTTTGTCTTTATTACAAACTGGCTCTTTTTTTCCGATTTTTAGTCCTCTGAACGTTGATGTGCCTTTTTTTTTCTTTTAATTTTGTCGTATATTTATTGTCAGCGATGATGTTTTTGTAACTAATCGTGTCTGCTCCGCTACTCGTACTTTATTAAAGTTATTTTGACCGTCTATTTATTGTCCAGTTCGGTCTGGGCAAGATCAGTTAACTTGTAAATAATGTTAAACTTCTGTTATATATTATGTAAATTAAAATGTGCACAATAAAAGTATTCATCTTTCAGCTGTACTTTTTTTTTTTAATATTTATTATGAAATAATTACTCATTATATCATTTACTTCTGATTTTATATAATCAACTTCTCGGGTTAAGGAAGCGCAGAGATCGCCATGAATAGGATCATGCGTCCAATTAGAATAGTCATGTCTCTTTAAAATCTTTTAACTCTGTTGGTCATTTCATGAAAATGTAAGTATTTGAATCTTGGTAAGTATTAATTAATTTGCATCATCCCAAGATCATTCAGACATTCAGACAAATCGATGTAGTGGCCAAAAATTATGCAGCTACACTTGAGCAAAAGTTTTCTCTCATTATCCGGGGAAAAATCTAAAAAAGAGCAATTCACACTTTGGCTTAAAGGTGCGTATCTATGTAAAGCGCACTGCACAACGGTTCATGCGGCACATGACATAATAATTTAGATATTGCCTTAATTTTTTTGTTTATATCTTCTTCATCTGACATTGTTTAATGCTAGTGTCATTCAGTGAGTTTTGGTCAATTGCTGGACGGTCATTAAGCAGTCCTGAACCGGTCTGTCAAATTGGGGCTCAAATTTTAAGGCTAGAAATGTTTTCTGAGAAACTAAGAAATAATATTGTTGTTTTTGAAGCAGCGTGGCCAAATGGTACGGTGTTCGACTGAAGATCAAAATGTTGTGGGTTCGATTCCGGACCATGGTCTCATTGTAAGTAACTTGGGAAAGCATTTCATTCACATTTCATTCAGTCCATCTTTCTGTAAATTGGGTACCTGGCTATAAACAGAAGAAGAATGCTAGTGATGAGCACCTATAAGTGGCAGCGGTACTGTATTGCAAAGCAATTGAAAAAAAAAAGTCTTACTGTGATCATCTGGCTTGCTGGGGTAATAACAGCGTGAGGAGGCATGAGCGCGCATTAGCCTAGATTGTTTATTATTATTAGTAGTAGTAGTAGTAGTAGTAGTATTGTTGTTGTTGTTGCTGCTGCTGTTGTTGTTGTTGTTGTTATTGTTATCATTATTGTTATTATTATTATTTTTTTAATCGTCAATTTGCGATCCCGAAACGAAAACTGCTTTGTTGTTGTTGTTGTTGTTGTTGTTGTTGTTGTTGTTGTTGTTGTTGTTGTTGTTTAAACCTTCGATTTATCTGTAAATAATTTTCTGAATACATTTTGAATAGTTTCAGTCTTCAAAGTGCCTTGCAAATTTCACAAACTGACTTTACATTTTACTGTTGATATGGTCGCAATATAAGTTTTATCTTTAAATATAAAGTTATCAGAACAATAATTCTCAAAATGGTTGACGCTAAATCGCTATAACATTGCAGTTGTCAACCCATTCTCTTACTCAGAAAGAGGCGAAAGCTTGTAATTCAGTAATGATTGTATGATTTTACCAACTTTGGTATGACAAAATAGACAAAAACATGCCGTCATCTACTTGTGGAATCTATGATGCTCAGTTTCGTAAAAAAAAAAAAAAGAGGAGAAAAATAACTAAGGATTTTAATATTTGAACCTTTTTTTATTTTCAGGTCAAGTTGTAACTCTGTTATGGAAAAATCACAAATTCCACGTTCAGAAGCCACGTTTTGTCTTTTTGCATAAACTAAGATAAATCTATTATAGGAATTTTTTTTGAAATCACAAGCTCAAATTTGTGACAAGCAGAACCCCACAGGAGCCACAGAATACAGTCAAAAAATGCACAAAAGACATGTTGTTATAATCTGTGGTTCCGCCTTTTGGCTGTCTAATGAGTGACTGTATCACCCTTTAGATGTAAAAAAATCAAAGAAAGCAGCAATAATTTGCCATGATTCCCCCCTTCCTCACCCCCACATAAACACGCATACTCTTGAACACCATAGAGATACGCTCAGCAGGGATGCAAATGGGAAAAATGCAAGACAAAATTAACTAAACTGTGATTAAACTATTGGAACGGGCATCGCTCTTTAATTAATTTCTGGAAATAATCATTATTTACTATAAACTGAATGAAATTATGACTTGACAATTTAGTCAGCCATGGCCACGTTCAAAGAATGGGGGTACAGCTGTACATACAATACTGGAATGTAGACGAATGATATGAATTTGCATTTCATGTGCATTACCATAAAAACTGCTTAACTACAGAGAAAATTATTGTGACATGGAGGAAGAGATGATGGTTGAGAACTGCAACAAAATTATTATTGTGCGCTAGAAACTGGCATGGTGATGCTTCCATCTTTCTTCAATATTTTCCTGAGATATTTAAAATTTTTATTTATAATAATTAACCATGATGCCGAATCTCGGACAGGGGAGGATGAAGAGGAGGGAGAGCCAATGTTTGTTTGTTACTTTGTTTATTTGTTTGTTTGTTTGTTTGTTTAGCAAAGTTGAGATGTGACGACGATGCTCGCGTAAGAGTAAATGGTCCTGTTTCAAGATGTGTACATGAAATCTCTTATGTCATGGTTATGCAATTTCCTACATATTTATCTTAACCATAATTTATATTTAATTTTGTCTCTCAAGTATATGGTATGGTTATATTTGATTTCCAGTCTCTGAAATTAAGCAACGCGGTAGCCACACCATAGAAAGCACTGTTGCTAACAGACACACAACAGACAACAAAACTACTCAACAGTGTAAATATCATACAAACTATTTTCACAAGCAGAAAGAAACTCTTGGACGTAAAAATCGCAGGACAACAAAAACCATGCAGGTACATTTAAACACATTCTTTAATTTCTTTCATAGCATTGTTGTCAGTAGAATTCTTTTTTAACAAAACGTCAGATCTCAATGAGTAATTGTTTTCCCCTTGTTCTTAAAGGTTACGAAATCTCATTCTGCTATAATAAATCATAAAATCCATTCAATTATCTTAATTTTATTTTTTCTAAATTTGCTTTTACATATCTTTGGCATATAAAAATTAATCTTTATATTTATTTTAGCAATATTTCATTTATTTATCTGATGGAATTATGATATCCCGCAATTACTCTGTTTTCTGCGTGGAACGTAAGAATTATCATTGCACCGTGAAGCATTTCTCATTCATAATATAGATCCCCTCACCTTCAAATCAGTTTGTTTCGGAGAAAAAGAAATAGAGTAAAATAAAAAAATCATACGGAATATATAAACGGATTAACTACGAACGCAATTTCTGAAAATAAGATGCATTTAAGGGATTAATTAAATAGGTGTTGTTGTTTTTTTTTTAGGGGGGAGGGGGAAATATGACAAAAAAGAATAAATTCTTAACTGAGTGCTGCAAGATAATATCCTCTCTCCTTGCACCTCGTGGTATTTGAACGAATTAGATGCATTATACTTATTCTTCTTGAAAACGGTTTCTCTGTATTTAATAATTACTTCAACAAATCAAAATCCAATAAGTTCACCATTCATTTGAAAGAGTAATGCTGTGGCCTCTGCTTGGCCCTGGTCACAGACTAGAAGTACTCCAACTCCACCAGAAACGGGGCCTTGTTGCTTGGACTGGATGACTCACAAAAAATGTGAAAAATTATTCCCACAACAAGTACTCCATGAATATGTTAGTAAGTTACCGCCATAGACATTTTACATTAAATTTCAACACATATGACTTCTTGAGATTGAATGAGCTGCAAACGTTTCCCAGCTACTTTACTTGAATCTTGAATTTAATATCCAGAGAAGAAATACAGAGAAGAATTACGAAAGGCCAACCAGCTTGCTGACGCTGGGGAATCATGGAAGATCGCAACTTCTTGGAAATATTAACAAAACACTTCGACAGCATCCGTCATGGACAAACACAGATTCTGTCAATGCCAGTCACGCATCTGACGCACCGGATCGGACGCTCTTGCCTTTTAATACTCAAATTCATTTAGAATGCAAAGCAAGAACGATATTATACTGGGGGTCTTGTAAATCAGAGAGGAAAATTTAGCGTTGTTTCTCGCTTTACGGCCTTTGCTAATGCCTTTATTGTGGGTGTATTGCAGGGCAATATCATGCGCTCACGACTGTTTGCTGAACTGTCTCATCATAGAAAAAGATGGCGGGTGGGACATTATTGCAATATAATAATGAACCTTAGCTCGCGAGCCAGGGTACAGGGCTGCGATATTGACCTTTAATATACAACCGCCATTTGCGATTGAAGATTGAAGAATTTTATTGGGCACTAAGGATTATATAGGATACCTTGTCTTAGTGCAGCGTAGCCGGTGTTTATACTGCAGACTTTATGGTAGTGGCACTACGTCACCATTTACACTAAAAGACGATGTACAAATACGTGTAAATGTCTTAATATTCACAGCTTGCATTTAACACCGTTCTTATGTGAATCTGTCTGTGATATGTGCTTTTTGTTATCCGACAAGCATAGCTGAAAGTATTTATAACAGAACCTCAAGAAACCAGTTCCAAAATACCACTTTGTACTCTCCACTTTGTGATGTATTCCAGTTCGTGAATGTACATTTTGTGTGTGTGTGTGTGTGTGTGTGTGTGTGTGTGTGTGNNNGGGGGGGGGTATATTATTCAACAGTCTTGTGCATCTTGTGATGTTTATGCAATCCGATTTTATTGATATTACCACATCGATGACTTATAGTACTATAACTTATCTGAGCTGTAAAACTCAACAATAATAGCCCAAATAAACAACCCAAAAAAATGCAACACATGTAAAAGGTTGATTTATGATGTTTTCATACAGTTAAACATTTACCAACATGTTTACAAACTCCACTTTGAGGATAGATTTGTGGAGCAGTATGGCCGAATGGTTGAGACGTTGGATTCAAGATCTAAAGGTCCTGGGTTCGATTCCCGACCATGATCGTTTTGTAGGTGTCTTGGGACAGCATTCCATTCATGTTTTCCTCAGTCCACCCGTCTATAAAATGGGCACCTGGCTATAGGAAATGAAAGGTATTGTTAGAATGCTAATGATCAGCGCCTTCAAATAGCAGCGACATTGAGTGATCTGGCATGTAACTGTTGGAGTAATAGCAGTGTAAAGTCGAATGGGCAGGCATCAGCCTGGATACGAGAATAATAAACCGTATTATTATTATTATTATTATTACCATTATTATAGATATTTAGACTAACTGACTGTACCTGCTTATCTGCCCAAGTGTGATACTTTCTAATCATTTTCAATAACATGCCATATGTTTTTTGTTTTAATATAAATTTTTAATACATTACTCTACGGCCCAAATAATGCACCACGGAAAAACAAGCAAATATACACTATATTTTGTGATAGACACGACGACGATCTAAATTACAGGTTGGCGTAATTAATTATGTGTGAACACAGGAATTGTTTGACCCATCTTTTATTAAACGACAAAAACAAACGTCTAATTATGGTGGGTAATTATGGCGGAATTCCATACAGATGCAGGTCAAAGTTACGAGACATTCGATTGAATGCTTTTCAGAAAATGTTGAAAGAAAAAAGAGCATGAGAGTTAACAAGATTGGTAATATGACTGCATTCAGAAATTGCTAAATTAAACTCCTCGAATACTCCATGCTTACTGCATGTTCAACAAATTATACATTTGCTCCAGGTTGCTAATAATTGTTTAAATTGTCATGAAAAATTCCAATTATAAATTCAACTACATTGGCTGTTTGTGTGAGTTACCCCCCCC
>JAWQUT010001024.1:2295-22822 GCA_033807755.1 Ellobium chinense | reverse complement strand
CTTCATTTTTTTTGTTTTAGTTTATTCCTGCGCAAAGGACACCCTAAGTTGGTTTACATTTCTGTAGCGTATTTCTTCAAAATTCTAAAGCATAAATTACCAAGCCTTCCTATTATAAATCTTACTAATTTGAACACAGTAGGCTTAACTTTCAAATATACAGGAATTGGTTTCCCTCAAAATTCTTTACAGAGTAGAGAATGCACAAGCTATCAAACAACAGTATTTACCCTCAGCATTAATACGTAACTACAAATTCTATCTTTATGGTTTAATATAAGTCTCTCCCGGCTCCTTCTCTCTACCATAAAGTGCATGAGAACTTGAACACCTCACAACTCAACTCTATCGCATAAAAGGTTACCTGGAATATGAATTAGTGATGCCCTGTTGATGCTGTGTGCTGTAAGTGAAAGGCATTATGTTCGATTCCACTGACAGTGCAATTTGAACTTGTACAACAAACGGCAAAATGAATAAATCTGCCACGAGTTGCATGATTCAGACACAAAAGATTCAAAGCTTGTTATAGAGTATCTGTTTACCAATAGTATTCTCTCTGACCACATCAGCTTATTTTTATACCCTAATACGAAACTCCAGCAGAAACTGGCGAGAAGGTGGCGATCATGGAATTCGGTGTGTTTTGAACACGATTACCGTTGACTTATCAACTACATTCATGCTCATTCGTATACGAAACGGGCAGCTAAAAAATAGAACATGAAGTTACGAGGCAGATGGCCTCAAATGTTTGTCCAGTGAGACATATTATATCTAGACCAGCTTCTGTCAGTGTCAAGTTCGGGAGGTGTATCACGTTTAATGGTATGGTTAAGCTCTTCAAATTAATTGCAGGTGCATACCAGCGCTTAAGCAGTCAATCCAGATTCGTCTATGGGCCCATTGCAAATACGTCACTAGTGCCCGTATTTACGTCTTACACCATTTGGAATGGCGAGACAACATCAAAGGGGAGACAAATTATAATGTTATTTGGAAAACTTACATTTTCAGCTTCAAACTAAAGTTATGGCCCTTGGCCCGTGTGGCGGATCTTATTTCAACATTAATTATTTTGCCGAGTGAAATTTGTGCTAAAGTATTCTGGTTCTATAATTCTACCAGGTGACAGGTGACTGCATTCTGAAAAAAAAAAAAAAACTATTTTCATTGTGTACAAGTATTTCATTCGTTGTGACGTAAAGATCAAGGAATGGTGTAAGGATATTCACTTTGAAATAATAAGAGTCAAAGACTGGAACCCATCCTCTCCCCTGACCTAGAACTAGGACATCTGCTTCTTGAGTGCACCGGCCAACAGTATAGGGCCAACAGTATAGATGCTGCATGTGTTTATGTAAGAATGTCTTGTGTGTAGGCTATACCTGCTTCAGGATGAAGTTTTAGGCGCGATCTTTTTTGAAGATACCGTAGTCAAATACTCTGAATGTGAAAGACTAATAATAGAAAACCTCTGTATTGACAGCATCCTTGTGTGTGTGTGTGTGTGTGTGTGTGAGTGTGTGTGAGTGTGTGTGTGTGTGTTTGTTTGTGTGTGTGTGTGTTTGTGTATATGTGTGTGTGTATAAATGTGTGTGTGTGTTTGTGAGTGTGTGTGTATTTGTGTGTATGTGTGTATGTGTGTATGTGTGTATGTGTGTTTGTTTGTTTGTGTGTGTGTGTTTGTGTGTGTGTGTATGTGTGTGTATGTGTGTTTGTGAGTGTGTGTTTGATTGTGTTTGTTTGTATGTGTGTTTGTTGGTGTGTTTGTGTGTGTGTGTGTGTGTGTGTGTGTGTGTGTGTGTGTGTGTGTGTGTGTGTGTTAGCTTATGTCTTTATGGAGTTCTGTGTTTGGGTTTGGGTATGTTTGCATGTTGCTGTAAAGCTCTTCGAACCCTCTGGGGATGAAGCGCTAAAATAAGTATCCCATGTTAATATTGTTATCACTATTATTTTTGTTGTTCTAACAATTGATAGTATAAGACAGTCAAATTACGTTATTCAAACTTTATTCATCGTTACGGCAGTAGGTAAGAAGAAAGATGTAATGACTGACTCTTTTATTGTTCGAGATGGTGTGGAGGAGAAGTAGAGGGTAGCTGGACAGGGTAACAAGTTAGAGATCCTTCTGCTTCATGGAGAGAGGAGGGGTCTGTGAAGTGGTTACATAAAATCTTGCATGTTTACCTCATTTGGACCGAATCCTTTAAACAGAAAATGTAGCCAAATATTCTGAATGTGAAAAACTTCTAAACTGAAAACCAGACCACATCATTTGTCTTGGTTTGAAAACATGTTTCTTGGAGTGAACATGTGGAAGACGTGATAAACATGGAAGAAATCGATGATCCCTGAAAAGGAGAACATGAGCTGCATTGTGATAGCTGCTCACTGCATTTACTCATTTGTGAATAATTAATGGAAAAGCAAACTACAATCTAGAAGATAGATTCATCTGTGCCGACGTAGATTAGGCCGCACTCTAGTAATTGGGTCAAATGGGACAGTTGGTATTAATTTGGTAAGAATTCTGAGCCGGTTTTCATGATAGCATCGGAATTTATGTATAAGCTGAAAATCAGGTATACAGCTGTTTTCAATAATGTAACAATAATAGTCACAATGCGGTTTGTAAGTCTCGTATTCAGATTAATGCCCGCTTACGTGACTTTACACTATTATTATCATCCCAGCAGGTCTGATCACTCTAAGACTTTATCTACTCCCGGAGGAGTATACACTAATATACAGTGCCGCTGTCATTTGTAGGCGCTGATCACCAGCATTCTAATTATATCTTCCACTGCCTATAGCCAGTTACCATTTTACAGACGGGTGGACAGAGGAACATGTGAATGAAATGCTTTTCCAAGGCATTTACAATATGATCGTGGTCGGGAATCGAACCCACGACCTTTAGATCGTGAGTTCGACGCCTAAACCATTCGGTCACGCTGCTCATATATACTGTAAACTGTGTACAATTTTCACTAGGTCAAATACTCTTGCCAATAAATGGGTTAAACTGCAAGAGTATTATATTCCAACCTCAGTAGTTATATTTTTTCTTACCACCATGCATCGGAGTGAAAAAGGGAAGGAAAAAGAGAGCAGCTGCGTGTCAAGATTTAGAAAATGTTAGAAAACTGGTTAGTGAATTCTGCAATTCTCAAACTACTGCAGATATAATTAATGAGGTATTTTCAGACTAGTCAGTTACACCACGTGATCTAGGAATTGCTAGGATATTTTGATAAGTGACGAGTAATCATACATGAGCAGAGCATGTAAACAAACCAACGTTTGAGCAAGATTTCCTAGGTCACGTGATGGAGCTGAAAATACCTAATTTGCTAAAATATAGGTCATGGTAGGGGTGTGTAATGTGTAATCTAGTTTACAGCGACCTAGAACAGATAGATTTTCTCACGACTCCATCACCCGCTGAGCCTCACAGAAGCACGAGGCCGCCATGCAGAACTGCCATCCACTCAGGTGTGACCAAATATTAAATTACCTCCAGAAGCGCTTTGTGACCCTGAACCACATTCTACATACATCGGCATAATAATGTCACCTTATGGAATGAATAGACCAGCAATATTGGACTCATGAACATTAACATGAAGTAGGCCATGTATACTGTAGTTGAATTCCCCTCTCTTTCACCGTTACTTGTTACTTGTTGCTAGAAACATCAGCACTGCACTCCGGACATGTCCATAGGTGCTCCGGTCCCCACTCCAAAAGCCGCCTCCAGTCTACAAGTTGCCGTAACGCCACAGTTTAGATTGTACACGCGCAATTTTTTTATCAATTTTATTAGTATGTATTGTCAACCATTTCAAATACCATTCCAGCCCGAGTTTTCGTTGGCCATTTTCAATGACCAGCTTTGGAGAAAAGCATCTGAGCTAACAAAACACAGTGAAAAGCCCATGACAAGTAAAGTATTTTGCTGTCTCTTCGTTAGCCCTACCTCCATGAAAACCCAGTTGGAACCTCAGGCTATTTCCAGAGAACAAAGATGAGCTCACTGGCAATCTCTATCTCTTTCCAGCCCCTGACTCTAAAAACTGCTACTTTAGTTTAACGTGATCTGGCCAGAGAAGCGACAAATGCCTTAAAACAGGCCACACTTAAGGTCACAAGGCCCCTGGGAGGAAGGAAAAATTACGGGCTTGAAGAATTTATCACCCTTTAGAGTAAGTCCAACCGAGGTGATATCAGTAGTAATGGGTATATGTAGCCTTCACCAAACTGTAAATGAATACGGAGAAATGGGCTTAGGGCCCAAAGACCAACTGCTTTACCGAACACAGCTGATTATTTTTCAAGTGCAAACATCGAGATTTGATTGCCCACTCAGTCTGTGCGTGATGCAGCATTTATTAAAATCTTTCCTTGATTTCATGCAAGCTGCGGCTGAAGATAGCTCATAGCACTGTGACCCTGATACGATTACACGTAAACGACGGTTTCTTTGTTATTTGTTTAGGGGTCAGCCAAGGCTTCACTTACATATCAAAATGTTACAAAAGATTTACATGGTATATTAATAGTGTGAATGTTCCATTCTTGGAAGAAAAAAAATGATTGCCCAGTTTTCGAGGATAAGAGGTGTTATCATCGAAACGAAGTATATCGTTCTCAAGATATAACTAATTATATTAAAGAATAGAGGTAGATATTTGCTTTACGTTCTAAAGAGCAACGTTTTGGTTTTTCTTTTCATTTTAAACCGCGTACATTTTCCCTCTGCCTGACAATTTCTGAGAAAGCACCACTGCGTACTGGAATGTCAGGATTTTCACTGTGCCTACGCCACCATTACTCGTGCTGTATTACGCCGTAAAGCGAGAAAAGTTAGCAGGCGATTGGTGCTGACGCACGCGCAGACCGTCTAGACCAATCGTCTACTAGCCTTCCTCGCTCTTTGACGTCATGCAGCTCGAGTAATGGCGGCGCGCGCAAGGTGAAAATCCCAACATTCCAGTGGTGTTCTCTCATAAGCGGTGTAAGTTTAAAAAAAAAAAAAACAACGTGGACTTATTATTATTATTAGAATGTGAAGCGAATAAGTACTCCTGTTCCTTTCAGGTCTTTTGCAAAGTCTTCAGTATTTTAACCTCTGCAAATTTTTAGCATGGTAGGAAAAAAATATCTACTGTACATATACCACATGTACAGTAAGAATAAGTTTTTGTTTCGTGTAGAAATACAATGTTCTGATGAAGATTAAAAATGTTTAGCGGCTGATGCAAAGAATAAATTTCCTTCTTTCCTGATTTTGTTTCTTCCACGTCCACCTTTTTAAACTCTCTTTCTATCCTCCGTTTTTCTTTTTATCATCTGTTTACTGCCGTTTTTTTTTCTTTCATCACTCTTTTCCAATGATGAAATCTTTCATTACTACTTTTATTTCATATGTGGTGTGTGTGTATATGTGTGTGTGTGTGTGTGTGTGTGTAAGTGTGTGTATGTGTATGTGTGTGTGTGTGTGTGTGTGTGTGTGTTCAGTCTGATATTCGTACCTTTTCCTTACTTTCTTAAAATTTTCGTAAAGTTGTCTTGTTACTTGTTTTCTGGCTTAGATCCTAATACAGGACGGGACCAATAACCTAAATCGTTAGGTGCTTTTTACACAGTTCGGCTTATATAAATAAGGACTAATTCTTCATGAGAGTGGCTAGCCACTAGTACAGGGCACTTCAGTGTTTGATAATGAACGGTAAGAAATTTTGAATACAGCTAGTAAGTAATCTAATCGCTTCTTCTGGGTTGGCGTCGTTCCACTTAGTTAAGAGAGTTAAAATGGCACTCATATGTACGTATCAGCAAGAAATAATACAGTAAACACCTTTTAGTGGCAACCCGCTTCATCCAAACTTCCGCTTAATAGGAACATGTTTCAGATGACATAATACTGTTTTATATTTATATTTAAATAAAACAAACACTGAATGAATGATAATATTTTAGCTAAATCATTGTAACAGCAAATTTTCCGCGATGCTGAAACTGCATGTTTATCGCACCTTTAACCCGTAGAGCAGGAGGGAAAAATAAAGAGATAAAATCTATCCTTACATATCGTCTGGAGAATGCTTTGTACTATCCTATACAATGTAAAACATTCCATTCATGATGTTGCAAACATGTAAAAAAATTCACATAATACTTATAATACTACTACATTATAACAATCACATCGGTAACAAATTCATTGTTAGTGGCCGCAGTCCAGAGCTATTCCCCACCTTAAGTTCGAAAGGCAAAGTATTCATTCACACCTGAGTTGATTGGGGGAATAGGAGTAGAAAAGCCTTTCCTAAGCACCCCACAATGTAATCTGCCTGGCCCGAAAGTTGAACCCACAAATTCCAGACTTAACAGTCTTCATTTCTTTAGAACGACATATACAAGCCGCACGGCCGCCCTGCCTCATGGTAGAGGAAGAGAAGATACGGTAGAAAAGATTGGAATAACGGAGATAACCAGAATATACTCTAGTTCCTCTTTTCCTAACTCCTTTTTTTTTTCGACCCGTAACTAAGTTCCGAGTTCCTCCACATACTCTTTCCCTCGCGTGCATCGGTGCTTCTTATACCATATCTCCCACCTCTTCTTTCAAAGAGGATTCCTTCATCAAATATTGTCACTGCATAATTTCACCACCATCTAATTACCATTTGAACACATCTTGTGCAGGAGCGTAGACACGACAAGTCTATGGAAGTGGTCATCAAAGGTGTTGGCTATTTAAACTCACTACGCTGCTGCCAGTAAGCCTTCGCTGAAAAGCGAGAGACGAAACGACTGTGGAAAGAGATATTCGGGTTAACTAATACCTATGATAAAAAAATAGTGATTATTTTACGGCAGAAATGTGAAAAATGAAAGAAAATGTAAAGAGATTACATCGTCTTATCCAGAGAATGATACAATCTCACTGTATCACTGTATGAATGAGGATGCGGCATCATATCATTAGGTGTATACAGATTTTATTTTTTAACTTCATGTCGTGTTGTCATCTAGTGTCGTCCGAAGACAGCTGAGAACTCGCGTATTCGATGGGATGTCATTACTGCATCGGTGCTCAATGCACCCTTAGTAACGTTCAACATGCAAATTTAATATATATTTTTTACGATGGTAAACGATCCTATCGTTAATGCACAAGCTCTCATTCGCTGGAGAATGGGCAGGTTCATAAAGCAGTGTCAGGTTCCATTCTTTTCCCTCCGCCCCTCGTTCATTTGTCCATTCAAAAAACTTTTTTTTTTAAAGCCTTTTCATTTTAAGCGAATTATTATTGACTCGTATCAAAGCATAATAGAACGCGGGAGGTAAAAATGTTTAAGCCATAGACTACTAAGGCTTCAGTCTGTCTAAAAAGAAATGTGGACCACAATACACTGGTTTGGCATTACTGAAATTCAAGGCAGGGGGCCACAATCCCCCAAACGCATAAGACAACCCTGGTTCACTTTGTCCTGCTTTCGTGTGTTGAATCTTTACTTTTATTATATATACATGTATATCTGCTTAAATGTATTGCATTGTACTTGAGCTGCATAACTTGTTGTTGTTGTTGTTGTTGTTGTTGTTGTTGTTGTTGTTGTTGTTGTTGTTGTTGCTCAAACAAAGTACATATTGTAGATCCAATTTCAGATGATTTTGTAATTCCACTGTAACCTTTGAAGCCTTATCCCACACCATGTAAAGTACTAACTATGCCCCGGGCTCTTGATACAACCATGAAATACATGCAGAATTTTTCGGTCTCTTGGGGTACGTACTTTTTAAATCCAGACTTAAATGACATCCCTTAAGGTTCAAACGGGTGAATATCACCAGTGTGAGTTTACAAAAGCTAAGATTTTCCACCGGAAGAAGCAGAAATTTATAACGGCAATGGTTAGTGCATACTCCCATAACACACATTAATTTGATAGCAGGCACTTACGGGATTGTTGCAGCAAAACCTGGACTAGGTTGACGAAAGTTCATCCTTTATAGCATTTCTGTTGTTTCATCCCCAAATCCTCAGTCCGCCCACCTGTAAAATGGATACCTGGCTATAGGCGGTGAAAGATATTGTCAGAATGCCAGTGATCAGCGCCTGTAAATGGAAGTGGCACTGTATGTTCTCTAGGGAGTTGAGAAAGTTCTAGAGTGATCAAGCCTGCTAGGGTAATAATAATGTGAAGTCGCGTGATACGAGACTTACAAACCCCATGATTATGATTATTAGTATTATTATGATAATCACCACTACCACTACTGCTACTACTACTTCTTCTACTACTACTATTACTACTACTTTTACTACTACTACTATTACTACTAACTACTACTAACTACTTCTTTTTCTTGTTACTCTAATGTTCTTCGAACGCTTTCGTTCCAACGAGCAAGTCAAGACGTTTGAGCTAGATATTATTATGTCTCATTAAAACATTCGGTTCTACGACCTTGTAAAAGACGCTTCGACCAATACGCGAGATACTAGTATAGGCTATCTGTACAAGGTAAATAACACTGATATCCTCCCACTTTTGAGCTTCTGTTTAAAAGGCCGTATATCCACATACAAAATGGATATATATACTGTCCTCTTAAACAAAGCTTCAGTACGTTCCCATAAGCAAATACGTATTAAGTTCTTTTCCCTCCGCCCCTCGCCCTTTCCTGGCTGTGTAATGTCTGTGGTACACTCTGTCTTGGAAGAGGGAAAGATAAGTGGGCTGCGTGACAAATGATGATTTAAGCTTGTAATTCTACAGCCTTCACAAGGCCAACAATTGGGTAGTGTTACAATATTCGGATTTGTATTTACTCTTGAGGCCTGACTTTGCATAAGGGGGTAAGTATTAATATCTTACAGGACAGAATAAAATCTTTTGTTGTAATCCTAATGTCACAAAGCAATTCTGGGTCATGGTGATATTACTTAATGCAGATGTTAAGGGGGTGAGAGGGGGAGGGGGGGCTGAAACCTTGCAAGTTATCACTGTTCATTATTATAACTCTTTAATCATTGCTATCTCAAAAACTGATGGTTCAACCAGCTTGAACGTTTTCCTGGGGAAGCCATGTCTCAGGTAATTAATGTCCTTAGTGAGTGAATTCTATATTTCAAATGCGAATAACATTTCTTGAACATGTATTAGATCTCTTGAATAAGCAAGAACGAACGAAATGCATAGAGCCGATAAAAGAGAGATGATGTGACAAAGAAAGAGAGGGGGAGAGAGAGAATGAGGGTTTGTAAATCCTTTAAGCAAATGTGTGTGTNGGGGGGGGGGGGGTGCGGATAGATGGGCGTGCGGATAAAGGTAAGTATGTGAGTATTGGAGAAAGAACAAAGTGTTGAGTAATAGAAAGAGAGGGAGAGAGAAGAGCAAAGACAGACAGACAGACAGACAGACAGACAGACAGACAGACAGACAGGCAAGCAGACAGAGAGACAGATGACTAAAGAAAGGGCTTTAGGGACAGGAACTTTGATTACTATGTTTATGCACTGTTATAAATGTTGTGTGTTTGACCATTGGTATAAATAAAACCGAACTTGAACTTGTAAATTAATGTGTAGTATGGAAAAGGCAAGATAATTACTATCTCTGACAATATTTTTAATAATGTAAATCCTGTCCTTAATTTTCTTCATAAAATCTATCTGAACACAGTAAATAATTCATTGAAATCTCACTTTGTCACCAAATACAAAAGTATTATATCTAGTACAATGTTTATAACAAACCACTTACCAAGTTTGAGAGAATATAAACTAAGATTTTTGAGTTATCGAGGGCAAAATAACAATTACTTCTTACCTGCAGTCTACAGTAAAGTTTGCGGGTTTTTTTTAAATTCAGAATTTTTTAAAAAATAACGTATCTTTTCACCTCGCCTCGTCCTTTGCTCATTAATTTTCCGACAGATGCAGAAGATAGAATTTGATGTAAAGGATACCATAATATATGCATTTCATATCTGCTTGTTTGACTTAAAGTGCTTACTTTGTGATTACTATTGTCATTGTAAGAGCTTGTTAGGACAAATCACATTTTGTTTTATTTTTCTTGGCTTGCCTTCTCACTAACCTAACGAATCTAAAAAGAAGAATTTGAGGCATACACTTGGACAGGTAGACTAGCTGCTCTGCAAAAAAGCCCTTGAATAGACGGCTCAGCTATGCATTCAAGGCTTGTCTTTGCTTCCTTTCACTTCTCCGCACTTTATTCAGAAAATTCATTACATATTCAATTTGTGAAGTTGTATGCAACAGGATTATGTTTATAGAATGCATTGTCATGAATAAAATAGATCATACTGTATGTCTTCGTAAAACACATTTCCTAACGAGCAAAAACTTGGAATATCTTATCTTACCTAATTTTATCTTATCATATCTATCATATTCTATCTTATCTTATCTGTCACTGCCCACCGAACATAAACTACCTATGGCTGTACATTTCAAATGAGCACGACAGACCCGCGTGCACATATTTAATACGTTCAAGAGGGTAGCACGTGCTGATTCTCTAAAAGATCATTTGTAGTGCCGTTCCTTTTCAACTGGTAATTTACATAGAGGCAGTCGTTTCGTGCGAATGGAAAGAACATGGACACTCTGACAGAGGTTTCCTGATCTGTTTTGGTAAGTAAAGCATTTCTTGGCAGGCAGTTTCCGTCAGGAAGGTACATCCACACAAAACTCGTTTTCAGCCAGAATTCCAAAATTATATCTACGTAAAGTTTTGTGTTTCTAACAGCCATTCAATTCTCCCCTTTTTTTTCCCGTGTGCTAGTCCACTGTGTATTCGCAAGAGATGATAAATAGCCTACCTTGTGTAATACTCGTAGAAATCACTGGAATCAGGAATGACAATTTTATTGATATGTGGCGAGTAAAAATCCTGACTATTTCAGCATAAATGATGGCTGCAAAAGGGTACATCGCCCAGGCTACCATGCAGAAGATTTCAAGTCTGATATGAATGGAAATGATTTGTTGGATTTCTGTAAACGTTTCCATGTTTCTTACTATGCCAAGCTTTTCTATATTGACTGCAAAAATTTTGTGACTGTCAAGAGCAGATATGTCCCAAGATAGTACTTTTACAGTCAAGAAGAATTGTCAGGTTTATTGGTAAAAAAAACTAACTTCGTGACATTTGTTCATACATTATACTGGCTTTCAGTCACGTCGGTCAGGGAAAATTTGACGAGTTTTGAGTCGAAATGAAGGGCACTAAGACTAATCACATATGAACTTAACACTTTCATATCCCATTGCTTATTCAAAGTGAGTCAGGGGGGAGAGATGGGACAACCACCTTCTGTTACGTCACGCTTGCACTAAATTATTCAGGCGTGTTCGGCTCTGTGCACACACCAGCTTTTTCAGAAATGTGTACATCTACGAACTGTGTCAACAGCTGAATAAGAAGAGGATCCACGGCCCCAGCCCGTGTAAATATGTAGCAAGGCCATTTTACTCCGGGTCTTCTGTTCCAGCTGGTTTTCGGATTCAGATGCTCAAAGTTCGAGATTTGATGTGGATTCCGAAAGGTGTAAATTCTTTGTTTATTCACTTTTGTTTTAATTTGATATTTTGACAAATGAACAGTCTATGTTTCAACCTATCGAATAATTAGTTGCGTTGGGCTCTCAGTCTAATGCGAAGCATTTAAAGGATATATACCAGTTTCAGGTTTCAAGCTCTTAGCAGCACTGAATATCCACACCAGGCCTTCACTTTATTTGTAAATGGTGTCTCTCTTCCTCTCTCTTTTAAAGTTAGAACTACTCTTGCAATTAGCTTTTGTGCCGAGGATAATCAAGAATGTCAGTCTGTGAAATGAACGTATATATACTGACTTAATAAGTCATATTATATGGACTTTTTCCTAGAACATCTTGTCACACACTTTGGTTATGTTGTGAATGGTGTTGGTAGTGATTTTCATGTGACATCAGTTTAAGACATTTTGCGATTCACACACAGAGTGCTGTCACAACTGTCGACTTAAGACAGCTTTTAAATCATTTTTAGTTGTTTCTGCAATGAACATGAAGTGCATTTGAATTTTATTTAATTTTAAGCAATGCAGGAATATGTTTTTGCAATTCACGTGCAGGGTTGGTACTGAATGGAGCGTCGTAATGTCATAGTTTTGTTCAGTAATGCAAATCTTATGTTGTATGTTGTTGTTGTTGCTATCGTACTATTGTTGTATTGTTGTTGTTGTTGTTGTTTTGATGTTGCTGTTGTTGTTGTTGTTGTTGTTGTTGTTGTTAGTGGTGTTGTTGTTGTTGTTGTTGTCGATGTTGTTTTTGTTGTATGTTGTTGTTGTTGTTTTCGTTGTTGTTGCTTCTGTTGCTGCTGTTGTTGTTGTCTTTATTGTTGTTGCAGTTGTCTTTGTTGTTGTTGCACTATTGTTGTAATGTTATTTTCCTTGTTGTTGTTGTTGTTGTTGCTGTTTTAATTTTAAGGCCTGAGTACTCTGTAAACTGCTTTTGTGAGCATATCTCAACAACGTGAAAATTCTTCAACCCCATCAGTTTCTTCCATTACAGTATTCATCTCGGCTGAATCTACCAACACTATGGCTATACTAGGGGCTAATTACGGTCACATTAAATGCCATTTATAAAAGTATACGATTTTGAATAGTTCCTTTTCCTCTTGCTTATATAATCTGCATTTTATCTCGACAGATCTGAAACGCCAAATCTTTAGTTGCCTGGACAGGACAACAATCTGAGTCGTCTTTTCAAGATCAAGCAATCGCGTCTTAAGGTGGAAAATAAGCACCACCTACACAGGCTCTACAAGAAAGACAAAGAGAAATCTCTCATTCCTCCAGGACTGAGACACCTGTGTCAAAATGGTATCATCAATGTCAAGGTGGGCGGTCAGCGCTTTATGTCTCCTCTCCTGTGTCACATACGTGGCTTCCCAGGCCTATCGCTATGACGCCACCGTCAAATTCTTCTCTACGGTCACGATGACATGTGACCATCCCGACGTGAACATCACCACCAAGAGCAACATCCGATCGCTGAGCTGGCTTTTCCCAGACGGCAGGACCATCAATTCAGACTCATATCTGAATCCATCCCGCTTCTCATTGGCTGAACCCGACCTTGACATCCCAGTCGCTGGACTCAGATCTAGGTTAGCTGGCTACAGTCTCACAGCATACGAGGTGGATGCAGATGTCTTCGGGTACTACAGCTGCATTGTTGTCTACGACTCGCCAACAGATCCCATTTCCGTGATCAGATGGGGGCTTAACGTGGATGGAGCAGACTACAGTGATTTGATGGACCTATACAAGGAAGGCGCCATCGTCGGAGGAGTAGCTGCAGCCGTGTTCTTTGTCCTGGTTGTTGGGACCTGTATAGTGTGGCACTACTGTTTTGCCGATAACAAGGGCGTCATCCCAGATGAGGATCCTGCCAAAGAAGCCAGGAGGTACGATGACTTTCTCAAAGACAAGGAATCCACGTACGTAAACTCAGCCTACAACGGTGATGTGGACACGGCGGACGTTGAAGTCAACGTGGAAAACGCTCAGGGTCATAATGGGCTGTCGACCAAAATGTAAAGGTTGTGATATGCAGTCGAACTTGTCGACGAAAGCCGTTTAAGTATAGCCTCCTTGTGACAGCTCAAAACTACTGGTGATCATGAAATCGTGATATTTATCTGGAGATGTGTAAAGGAAATTCCAAGACGTTTATTGATAGATACATGGTTAACCTAAACAGTAACCCTGGGGATAGATGCGACTGTGTTAAGAGAAAACTACTGCATATGTATCAACCTTAAGTGATATATGATGTCTCATTTGGATTTTTTAAAAAATGAAGAAAAATTATGTCCTTTATAACTATTTTACCCTAGAAGCTTTCGTACAGGTTTAGACCTTCTAGATTATACATTCACTCCGAAAAGCTGAATTAGCTTAAAAACCTAAACAAAATTCTGTTCGTATTTGTATATGATCTTTATTGTTGAATACGATCCATTTCAACAATACAAACGATATGAACACATAAGTTTCATAAATTTTTATTGGCAAGCATGCATCTGAGTTCGAGTGGTCTTAAAATACTTGAAACGGTTGCAGAATGAAGCCTATCATTCATAAAGAAAATATTCACATCATTGAAATGAATGTCATCTTGTGAATATGTACGAACACATCTGAATTTATCTCTTTTTACAACAAAAATGGAAAAAAAAAGGTCAGTGCGGCAAAATGATTAAAGGGATTAGTTAGAAATGAGACCAAGAAAAGCCGTGTTGTAAGTCCATTGCACTTTATAATATTTTGTTTTAATGAATAATGCTGTGAATGATGCGTGTAAGAATATCATCTAAACAGAAAGTATTGTCAGCAGGTAATCTATGACAATCCTGGATAAACTGAATGACCTACTTTATGTATCCATAAAATGGAACACCGATTATGGTGACCAGGTTTCATGGAGTAGCGATAATGGTGACCCTTTTGAACGTGATTTTATTTTCTTTGGCAGCTTAACAAAGACGGAAGGAGAGGATCATTTTCTGAAACTATCAGCATGATAGTGTAGCATGGCTGTTTACTGTTGCAGCGCCAGTGTGTAGTCCCCACTAATGTACCCCTTTGTTCATATGCGGACACGCCAGGTCACAATAGAAATATCAAAATCAATGTTATATTATTACAGGTTTTCGGTATTGCAAGACCAACACTACATTCAATTTTATCGCGTTCCTTGCGTGTCAGAAAAAAAAGGAGCTTTGTTTGTTTGTTTGTTTGTTTGTTTGTTTGTTTGTTTGTTTGTTTGTTTGTTTGTTATTGAGACAAGCATGCGATTGTTTATGATATATTTTCATATTGCATCCTTATCTAAAGCAATAGACTTTTCCTCCTCCAAACACACTTCGTTTTTCTGTATATATTATTATGCATAATTTTAGTTGATGTTTCTGAAAGACTAAGCCAACTTTTTATTCGTTAGCTTATTACCCATTCCAGATTTCTGAAATCTACCAGTGATACTACATTATGATATCTCATACTTTTTCCCCTCATGTTGACCTTTCTTTGATGTTGATTTTTAAACAGAATAAATAGGTCTCCATTAGACAGTAGACTAAGTTATTGTCATACTTCAGAATACGTTAAGTATACTCATATACTTTTGCATGTTGGTCTTTAATTAATGTTAATAAATAGAATTAGGTTTACATAGCAGACTATATAATACTTAGGGTACTTTTTCTAGATGTAACATTCACACTAATAATATTTGAAGACTTAACCATTAAAGACGTAAGTATATAAGTAGTATTTATGGCTTGTTGATACATGACGTTGTTTGTTGTTGTGGTTTGTCTGCGGTTGTTTTGTATTTCTTGATAATTTTTTTATTAAATTTTCTTGAAAGGCGGGGAGGGGTGGGAATTTTCTCCAGCTTGACTTTGTTATTGGAGTGGTGATACCCGGTTCTGCTGTTTTAGCCGTTGCTGCTGCTGCTGCTGTAATAACGATGATGATGTGGGGATAACCATGAAGATGATAAAAGTATAATGTTGTTGTTGTTGTTGTTGTTGTTGTTGTTGTTGTTGTTGTTGTTGATGATGATGATGATGATTGATTTTCTATACCTGAAGAAGGACGCCAGTCCGAAAATTTGTGCATTAAATTTGTTAAATTGTTATAGTTTTCTTGCTTTAATAATTTACGTCCAGTGCGGATAAATGATTTGCAAATAACGATGATGATGATGATGTTATATGTTGCCACCGTTAAGACTTCATAATTCACTAAGTCCGTAGTATCTGGAAATATTGTTATCCTGCGTGCTATATTTATAAAGGGAGACAACTATGCATAAAGTGACTTTCAGTACGGTATAGCTATTCTTCTTGTCTGCCCTTTACATTCAAGGCCTCCTCAGTGTCTAGGCTTTCTGATCACTTACAATCTAAAACAAATAGATTATCACCGGCCGGGTATCGGAATAGGTGGATGGATGGACGAGGATCCTTATGATCCTTATACGTCCATGCAAAACCAGTGTCTTGTAGTTTTAAAAAGGGATTACCCTCGAACGAGACACTTTCAGGGTGAGACCCTTCGAGGCATTGTGGTTTCAGTTCTAAAACAGGAGGTCATTGCTTGAAGTCGATAAGGAAGAGGTACAGTGGAATCCTGGAGCATGACCATATCCGTTTTTAAAGTTGACAACCCCAATGTAGGTTTAGATATGACATTAAGTTCAAATTATCGAAGCAGTCATGGTGGAAATGGAAATGGGACAGTCGTCAGACGGAGATATCCATATCTGACCACAAAGTTTATCACCACTAGTTTTGTGACGCACTTAAGGTCAGTGCACTGGTTGCCTGAACCAGGATCCACTATAAACCACTGTTGTTATAACTTGAGTCTCCTGGCGCTCGTAGGTTCCGGGAGCCTTTTTCGATTTTGTCTCCTTAAGCCAGTAATCCTTTTTCTCTAAAGCCAGTTACAGAAATTTTCGACATGATTAAGATTGTTTCGTGTTTCTAGGCATCCACTGATTTTGTAAAGGTTGTACAAGTGGTGCTTACCTCCCACTCTCAGGTTTGAAACTGCTTGATCTTGAGGTCGTTGCTCTGTGCAAGCAATTAAAAATAAAGATTGGCGTTTCATATCTGTCCAGATACAATGCAGATGCAGAAACAAGTGGAAACGGAACTATCAAGAATATTATAATCGTATAACTGGCATATGATGTGACTGCAGCTGCCCCTCGTGAAGCCTTCGTGCTTCTATCAACATGATAAATCTAGCATTTCTTCCTAAGACACGACTCCATGCCTTCTGTTCCGAGAGCTTGGGAGATGCTATCTCCTATTCCTCCAGACAACAGAAGGATGTCTACCAAAATCTGTAACCTGCCATGACCCTCGCACTAAGATAATAAAGAACAGGATTTTTATAGCTGTGGGCAGCAGCTATATCATATGAATAAACCGCACGGTCAGGGCTCATAACAGGCAAGTCGGACAAACTTCCTGCCCTTCCCCCTCCAGTCTTGCTAGTATTATGTTGATATCCTTCAAGCAGCATCTTTATTGTCACTGAGTTACCTTGCTAGGCTCAGTGATTCTAAATCCCGCATCCATCTTTTCTTCCGCTCCCCTCCGCCCGAAAGGAAACAAAAGAACTTGCTTAGTACAAGGGCATTAGTAACCGTGTGCATAATCCTTGCGTTAATTAAAGTATCAACATACATTCTTAAGTGCAGTGAAAACCATTAATGTTTTGAGTGTTTCCCGTGGTTACCGTAGTGCGTAAACTAACGTAAGGATTATGCATACGGCCACTGCAGTGGTATTTATTCAGTTATGAGTTCACGATTGGGCATAGGTATGAAATTAAATACTTTCTAATTTTCAGTAACTTTCTAAATTGAACGTGTCTTCTATTTACAATAATGGTGTTGTACCCAGCCCAGGTCCGCGAGCTAGTGTTATCTCTGTAGTAAATAGGATACGGTCAGTGCAGAAATAGCCAAAATACCAGCAAGTAGGAAGTGTAGCTATGCTTTTCACACCTGCTTAACCAGGACAAGGACCTAAGCTGATACCACCTCGTTTCTCTTCCAAATTCCCTTCCCTCTTCCCGAACCCTCCCTAAAAGAGTTCATGTATCAAACGAGAGGTAGATCTACACGGTAGAAGTGATTGAGATTACTGAGAATCAACTTCAGGTATAAAAGGAGAGGGGAGACATGGGACAATTCCCTAATTTGAATTAAATTGTATGCTTCACAGCGAAACATTGTTTTCTCCGAAATTTCAAGAGTAAACAGTTTCATAGTGTAGAGAAACTGCAGACTGCTAATTTACTGTCCCTCCAAACATCATAGTTAAGAAAACTGACACCCCCCCCCCCNCCCTCAAAAAAAACAACAACTGTTCATTGAAATATGAAAGCACATTCATCTAAGTGAGTGCAGACAGTGTCCATGGCCGTCTTAAGGTGAGGCTTGTCTTCTAACAGTAATAATATGATGGCGCTGGTTTAAGATCTGTGGCCAATGCATATTCCATACGTTGATTAATATATTGCGTTAACTACAGTGAACATCACTGATGTTTTGGGAGTTTCCCATGGATACCGCGCTGCGTTAGCTAACTTAAGGATTATGCATACAGACAATGGTAATGGTGGAAGTAAAAAAAAAGACTAAAATTGACTAAAGACTAAAAATATATTATGTGGACCGACAAGTAGCATTAATGAAATATAAAAGTAGCATGATGCTGTCAGATTAATAGGATTTTGAATGCTTGAGAGGCTGAATAGAGGAATAAAACCATCAATATTGTTCAACACAACTTCAGTGGCCGTATACATAATCCTTGTGTTAATTAATGCATTGCGTTAGCTATTACAGAACACTACTGTGGCCGTATGCATAATCCACATGTTAATTAAAGTATTGCGTTAATTGCCGTGAACACATACTAATGTTTTGGGAATTTCCTGTGGTTACTGCACGGCAGTAACTAACGTAAGGATTATGCACACGGCCACTGATGTTTTGGGAGTTTCACGTGGTTATCGCAATGCATTAACTAACGTAAAGATTATGCATACGGTCACAAGGTATTTAAAGTTGCGCCAGCCGATCATAACTCTCGAAGCGCATGTGCTTATGTCATTTTACCAAACAGAAGATGTGGGCGGAGCTTGTTTATGTATCGTCTACAGTAATGATAAGTCTATTGGGCTTAGACAAAATCCAGTACAACAGTGATGCTTCTAACAGTTAATCCATGACCATGTGCTGTATGGCACATCGCAGTCGCTTTGATAAAGAAGATGTGCCATTAAACGCACTGAAATCCTTCTGTAGCTCCATCCCATCTCTGTAATTTTGTTATGTCATCCACGGCTATTCCGGAACAAGAAAAATAGAAAAAGAGGGAAGAAGTATAAAATTAGCAAGACATAAAATTAGTTTCGCTCTCCATCACTGATTGTTTGCTTCTGCGATAAAATATGACCGGAACAAGCATATTATAACTGTCTTGTTCCAGCGCTTTTGTTTGAACAAGGTCTAAACCAAAAAACTCAAAATTATTTTGATTCTGACGTGTTCTTGAGGGTTTAGAATTCCTCTATTTTCTTTTTTCGCGGTGCTTGCCACACATCAGGTGGTCGGTGTCAGAGTTATTTGGTGTTCTCTTTGATAATACAAGAAAAACATAACCTTCGACCTGTCAAGCTCCGCCTACCAATGGCCGGACGAATTCAAAACGTTACCTCGATTCAGATAGACTAATTTTTATTTTTTTCAAATTCCAGGTGTTTTGATGTCAGTTTTCTACATCACAACTTTTGGAGTGCCTATCAACTAGTCTAGCGATTTGCAAAGTTTTTGTGCAGTTTGAAATAGTTTACTAGTGGACTTGGCAAAAAAAAACCAATTCGATGTGATTCATGCCATGCAGTTACATTCAAATTAGTGGACAGTCCCATTATGCCACTCCTTTTATACCCTGGGGGGTGGGGGGTGAGGGGGGGCATTAAAAGTTAGGTAAGGGTAAAACTGTTATGACAGAAGAATCACTTTATCAGGAGCCCGTGATGATTAACACTAGGCAGTGCTGTCATTTTGTGTGCTCTAAGTCATGCCATTGTGAGACAGAGAAGGAATAAAGTATGGTGAATCATTAAAAATTTCAGTATTCATGCAATATCTAGAATACTTGATCATGTCATTATCACATCACTGTGGGGAGCTCCCAAGATGGATGGATGGATGGATGGATGGATGGATGGATGGATAGATGGATGGATGGATGGATGGATGGATGGATGGAGGGATGGATGGATGGATGGATGGAGGGATGGATGGATGGATGAATGGATGGAAACAAAGATTAAGATAGAGAGATCTCCATCATCACCATCATCAACATCATCATCATCATCATCATCGTCATAACATCACTGTTTCCCCTGCCTGTCATTAGCAGTCATGACCAAGAAGCTTTATCATTATTTCCACCACCTGCACAATCATGTTACTTTCTTTTGTTCTTTCCTGTATTATTTTTCAACAGCCTGGCAGTATTTGTGTAGATTTGATCGATAATTCATATTTACTCCGAGATCTGATAAAGATGTCGTGAGAATACAAGGATTATTATTTTTCCGCCTCATTTTATCTCTGCCCGTCATAAAATATTGATGACACTGTTTTTCACATTATCGATCTTCTGTACTATGATAAGAGTGATTGGATTGTTCAAGGGCAGTGGCGAAGGTGGCCCGAGCTGCGAGGTGGGAAGGGAAGGAGTGGGGGGTCTCTAAAAAGATCAATTTGAATTAGGGCCATAATTAGGTTATCAGCTGTATTTTTCCCTGATCACACTCCTATACACACACACACCGGATGTTTAGGAAAGGCCACAATATTTACTATTCTTGGTTGAGAAAGTTAA
>JAWQUT010001023.1:56764-82823 GCA_033807755.1 Ellobium chinense | reverse complement strand
TTAGGGCCTAGACTGGCACTTTCAATCGCTAAAATATGTACCCCTGTAATGCCATCGGCTCAAGCTTTTTATTTTAGAAGCTTCTTGTGTGCATCAACTTTGCATAAGGAGTAAGAAACAGGGATTTGGGGATTTTAAAATTGAATATTCAGAACCACTTTAAGTATGCAAGTATTAAGTTATGTATTAAACGTCTTTTTTTCAGTTTGTTTTAGCTGATTTTGGCTTTGATATAATTATGAATTACACTGCAGATTTGCCGGCTGTCGCCTGCTACTTCGTGGTTATCCTCATCGAGTTATTTTCTATTCTGATGAATTGAACTGAGCTAGATCTGATCTTAACCAAATTCAAGGTGAACTGAGCTGATCTGAAAAATACACAATAATTTTCCTGGAGCTGAGCTAAACTTGATCTAAGGACATTTTTCACGTAGTGAACTGATTTTGATCTGAACTGACTTTTTTAGTGAACCTGCCCAACCCTACCATATTCCCTCAACCATGGCCTCGGCTAGTAGTCTAACCTCGAGTGTTTTCCGCGTCCCTCTTTCAACAAGGCCTCATTGCAGCAGTCCTCATTTTTGTCTTTTTCGCAAGCAACATTTAATAATGGTACAATCTGGTGGACGACTTCCTAAGGCATTTCATACAAAAAAAGTTAGCAACAAACGGCTGGCAAAGAGGTAGTTTGGGATTTCTCATTCAAGCACAGCACAGTGTATTAGATATGCGTGAGATCCCTGAAGAAAAACCATCTGTGGAGGACTAAAAGCCCGGCTGCTGTACCCCGATGAGAAATAAAAAATGCCCACTGTCAAGAAGCAGTCGGAAGTTGTGGTATTTTATGAAGATCTGCTTAATTTAGCAAAGAATCGTGAGTGGCAGGTAGAACCTCGGAATAAAAAAAAACAACGAGAAGCCTTTGCGAGCAGTGCGTCTAGCTCGTTTGCTAATAGTCCCATTCACAACAAGAGCAGTGAAAGCAGCCCACATGGCAACACATCCCATGGAAACGCAATCGCTGAGCCGCCTGCCAGCAATCACGTCCGTGAAAAGGAGGATAAAGAAGGTGTCCCCTATCGCAAAACATCCCACGAAAACCTACTTGCTGAGACCGTGACACGTGCTTTGATAAAGTTTTTAAGTGATGTAGGCGTGAACGACACGATGATAAGGGTTGCGACATTAAATTGTGATGCCAATTTCACAACAGCAGTGACTACTGCTGTTGCAACACCTAACTACGAAGCAGACGAGACTATCACTATCGAAACTGTAAACAGAGAAAACGAACAAGTGACACAAAGTGACACTGAAAACCAAAACAAGGCAACTCCGAGGTCAGGGAGAGACACTAACTCACCTGGTCGTGAAATCTGGTGCGCAGCGACTAAACAGTCTCCAGATAATTTAGGCATCTCTAATGACTGTCCGCAAATGGTCTTTACTGATACATTTTTTAACATAACGAACAGCGGTGAAATATGGCCAGAATTCACCAAGATATATCTAGATAGCGCGGCAGACAAAAATGGGGTGGTAAATTCAAATGAGAAGACACTATCTTTAGAGCAAGGAGTTAGAACATAATATGCACAGTTTCACAATATCATGTTTATCTTTCGCTCAGTCTTCTCAACATGTGTACTCGTATGTTTAGCTATATTAGCTGCAGTCATATCTATTGTCGTGTTCAGCGACCCACGACTGTGTAATTCATCCAAGGAACTAGTCATTGCCTTCAACGCAATCGAAGGCTTCAAGTCATCATGTTTCTTTATCAGCAGAGTCTTCAGACTGCACATGGGGCAGAAAAAGATCACCTGGGTCTCTCTTTATGTCGTTTTCTTTTGCAAATTCTATTTTGTGGGTTTCCAACGGCGTCGGCAGGATGAGCCTTATTCTGAACGCTATTATCACCCTGGACAGATTCGTCGCCTTGGTCTTCCCCCTCAAGAGAATGAACAGGAAACTCGTCAGACACCCTTTGATAACCGTGGCTGCCGTCGTAGTGTCAATGTCGGCCTTCCGAATGTCTTCGGTAATCATTTACCAGACCACGATAGCGCCAAAGCTCAACTACTCAGATGAATTCCAGGAATACGAAATTGTTTCCATGCTCGCCCTTGTTAGCCCCGCAGGCTTCGAGACGTAGAAGAAGTGTCTTGTTGTTGTCGGTTGCCTATTTCAGGTCTTTGACACCTATTGTTTTTTCTACTTTTGACCCTATTAACATTCTGTGTTATTCTACATATACCACTGTGATTTGGGGGAATTTTTTTCCATTGAGGTTAAAGTACTTCTTTTCCCCGATCTTTTAACGGGAAGAAAAAGGGGGGTCAACGCCCAAAATTTTTCACAAAGGTCTTTCGAAAAAGGTCACCTCAAATTCTGATTTGGTCCCCAAATTTTCATTTGGCTGGTTTTGACCGCGTGATAATACATAGGCCTACATATTTTATTTTTTGATCTAGAAGGCTCAAATTGTACCTAACACTTCAAAATTGGATGCTTTATTTAGATCACAGGTTATTTCACATATTTCTACACCCTAACGCTGGCAGAGCCCAAAAAAAGGGGCATTTAATATATTAGCGGATTAATTGGGTTGTACACAATGAGTGATTTGCCCCTCTAATAGGTGTCTCAAACCTTAACCCTTCCCCACATTTAATTATTTCCTAGATATGTTTTGAGTAGTCAGTAGTGATGCAATCTCTGCTGTTAAAGTGTCTCTATCTTGTTTCTTTAATGACAGAAGATGATATTTCTGTGGTGAGGTATATTTGAAGAGGGACAAAGAAAATTTCCAATAGTCTCACTCATTGAGATGAATTGGATGAGGTGTTGATAGCCTTTGATAATTCCCTGGAGAAATATGCAACTGTCAGCTGTCAAGCATATTCGTTTCCCTACAAAATGGTACCAATGTTGCTGCAATATCTGTCTTAGATCATTCTTATGGCCCAATTTAGAGTTTGCTACCTCTCAAAATAGCCAATTCTCTTGATGACATACCCTATGCTACTTTGAAAGCTCCCATGAACATACAGTTCAACCCTAAAATTTTGCCACGGTAGCCTGTTTGGAAGGGAACTAGTAGGGAATGGTCAGAGGGGAGTGATCTGGAGGTGATTGGGAGAAAGGGAGAAAAGTGACCCCCTCTTGGCTGGTCATTGTTTCCATGTAAACACCTTGGCATGAGCAGGTAGTTTTTAGTTGACCATATTTGCAACCCTTAATGATAAAATCCACTTGTAACCCCACATTTAAAACCTAAAAGCAATCATATTGGCATTTCTTAAAGGGTGATTGTGTTATTGATTGGGGAAGAAGTCCTGGAGAAACAAGTTTGGTGCATCTGCCCAAAAGAATTTTTTTAAAAATGCAGCTTCCTTTGCCAATACCATCTTAGCCTATGGGATGGGCTGAGAAGGGGTGGGGTGGTGATTTTTCTTAAGGGTAGGGGCGGGGTGGGTGAGGGTAGGGGCTGATGGTGGGGTTGGGGGTAGAAGTAGGGAAGGGTTTCCACACACGCCGCACCATGTCGTTGCAGACCGTAAAGATTATTGAAACTGGTAAAAATCTTATACACTACATGTATCATGAGCCCAGACAAATCATTCTTCTCTTTTTATGTGGACGCAAAACTTCATTGACTGTTATTTTGTATATTATTCAATTTTTCATTGATCATCATTAAATACTTAAATCTATTATTAAATCATTCAGCTCTTCCTCTGTTGCATAATTTTCATTTTTTTTTCTCATCTGTGCGCATAAATGGCTAGTGATCTTCTGACAAAAAATGTCGCCTCTATGCCCGTTGTTGTTGTTGTTGTTGATGTTGTTGTTGTTGTTGTTCAGTTAAAGTCTCCGTGAAAAAAACAAAACATTAAGAGTCCATCTAGCTATTTATAATCGTGAAGCGTCATTGATTAGTGGTGCAATAGGCCTATTGCTTGTTTAAAAAATCTTCCGTCCCGAAATAGAGGTGCGTGTGTTTGTATCATGATCACAATGTTTATAACATTGTAAGTAGGGCAATGTAAGGATAAATAAAACACCTATTTTGACTTTATCGAAATTAGAGAATCATATGTTGCATGCGGTCCATCGCCTTATCAGGTCTGTATTTGTCTAAACCACACTGATCTGCACATTACATAGGACTTGAACAGGAAACCCGTTACAGCTGAGCCTTATCCGACTGGTCCCATTATCAGTGAAATGTGACGTAACATCACCAGAGAATAGACTAGCGTTCCAGGGACAAGGATTTTTTTGGGGGGCTGGAAGGTGAGTTTGCCATAAGGGGTCCAAAATTATCAAACTATAATTTGAATGCTTGTATCAATATGTAAACATGTTGGCATGTAGGAAGCTTATCACAGCTATGAAAATGAAAGGTTATCTTGTGTCTTTGTGCTCAAATAGATGGTTATGTGATAACTTTCAAAAATCACCTTCTTTCTTCTGTGATAAGAAGAATAATACGAATACAGTGAAGCACATCTAATATGAACGCGCTTTATACGTAAACAGAGTATGTGCATGGTTAATACGTACTTCCGTTAGTAAGTACACTTTTGGGCCTTCCCAAGGTGTACCCATTATCGTACTCCACTGTAGTCGGTATTAGCGTATTACGTCGTCGGAATGAGGCTTAGTGAAAAGAGTGCAATTGCATCCATCTATTTTTCTTGCTAGATTGTCATTTTGAAATCAGATAAATCAGAAACCATCTCAGATTGCTTAGGTGGATATTATAGGGCATTTTTTCATGGATTTTTTTTTTTTTGGAGTTAGCTGTCTTAGACCGACAGTTATCAACCTGGAATCACTTTTGTGTGTGTGTGTGTGTGTGTGTGTGTGTGTGTGTGTGTGTGTGTGTGTGTGTGCACACGTACGCGTGCGAGGCAAGGAGATGTACTATTATACACTTACACTTTCATTTTCTTACCCACGCATCGTAAGCATCAGTATGTCACTGAGAAAAAAATGTAGGCCAACATTATCGTTTTCCACTAGTGCGACCTACTTTCATTTTCAGGTTCTTGGCTGCATGTGCCAAAAATAGACATTGTGACCACTAGACCATTAACGTTCTATTTCAGTTTCACTATCTGGGGTTTACCTGCACCCATTGTTAATATCTAACTTGCGATGCAGTGCAGGACAGGCACATAAATATAGCAAACCATTTTGAGAAATGTTTTCGCGTGCAAGTTAACGTTTTCATCGGGCACTGAGTTGGGATGTACAAATCACTTTCTAAAAATGTATGGAACACAAGACTGGCCGTGTTTGATCCTGCTTGTTGCACTGTTCGGCTGCTTGTATGTCAGACAAGGTAAGAAAGTAGATCTCTTTATTTTCGTTTAATAATATTTATCGTTGAAGATTTAGCCTTTCAGAGATTGGGTAAGAGAATTATGGTTACTGCTAGGATANCCACCCCTGGCCAAAATAACTTTATTTATCAAAACGGTAAATGTACAAGTTCTGTTTGCTATCTTTTTTTTTCACTGACATATTGTGAGTTACTGTATACACTGCACAACGTCATACCTATATCTATCCCATCCATCCCACCCATCCCATCCATTCTATAGTAGCATGGACAGCGTAGTGTATTCCTTTATCAGCTCATGAAGAATATTGTATTGTGAGTGACATGAGCTTTCACGTGAAGATGTTGCTGCTCAGATATAACCTTGTGCTGAAGACTATAAATAGTACAAATAGTTTCTATTTACAGTGCCCAGCTAGTCTAGATAAATGCATGGTAGTCCATGCGTCTTATTAAAGACAGCAGGTATGAATCTTGTGTATACATTTTGCCGCTGGAGTCAAAACAGAGGAGGAAAAAATATTGTGGGCACGGATGGTTGCAAGATGAGTTGTTGCACTGTACTGTTGAATGTCATATCATTGTATACTTGAAGGTTATTATTTTCATATAATACTGACGTTTGATGGAAATTTGCAAATTATATTTAGACCAGCTTGAAGTTGCTGTACACGATATCATCTATGTCATTAGTATAGTCATTATCTTTGTGGAGTGGAGGAGGGGGAATACTGTAACCTCGAAAATATTATCATAGGAAAGAATTAATGGGATGAAATGGCGTTTTTAAGAACTTTACTCTGTTAAATTCCAGCTCCTCATTGAAATTAGTACCTTCATTATTTTCACCACTGTAACCATCGATCATCATTACTATCACTACAGAGTAAAATCATCATAACCTGTTAAAAAAAAAAAAAACCTGTTAAAAAAAAAACAAAACTTTATTTATTTGGGACAGCGTGTCACACTTATTGCCTCATGTCATAAACTGTCAGAGAAATTTGATTCAAAAGCTTTCCCTCCCACCCCTGCTCTGAGAGGATGTGGGCCTGTTGACTGACCATGGACTACTTGTTCTATTTGCACCTGTACTTTTCGAGATATTGAAACTTCAGTTTTTTACATGAGTCCTTTAAAATTCATTATAAACTTGGCTACGCAAGCTTACAGATTGAAGTGGGCGTGATGTATGTGTGTGGAGGGGAGCGGGGAGATGCATTCTTACAGGTCTTTATGTCATATAGAGGGAGAAGAGAGGGAGTGAAGGGATTTTTGTGATTTGTCATTACGTTGATGGCAAGAGTTGACAGGGAGAGATAGAAAGAAAGATGGACAGTGCGAAAACGAGATTACAACTTGTAATAACAGAACAGAAAAAAAATATAAAATGGGCACCTTCTCCAACTGTTTAGTGGATTATGGTTTAAATCGTTCTTTTCATACCCTTAAATATGGTATTCCTGCATTGCAATTATATTCTAATTCAGGATGTTGTTGGCGGTAGTGGCGGTGGTGGCGATTGTGCTAGTAATCGTGACTAAAACACAATGATAGTGGCACTATGGAAGTATAAATTCTTTTATAAATAAACAAGACCAGACGATTGGTTAAGGCTAATCATACCCATTACTTTGGTCTTAAAAAATTGTGAGCAGTCAACAGCTGACTCGGACGTGTAGTCAAAGAGCAATTTTCTTGGTTTTCGTTCGGATTATGGAAGTGTAGTAATACAGCATAAAAACATACAATTTGCGCTCCCAATTTTATCTTTTGGAAAAGAGCGCCAGACCCTTCCCAACCCGGCATTTTTAAAAAGAGTTATAAAAAAAATGCTGAAGTGTGACAGACTTGGATCACAGGATTTTTTGAATGGGTCATCTTTGTTGACTAAAAATGGCAACAACAACAACAGTATCGGTCATTGGTACATGTGGTTTCCAACTTCCAGGTTCTGACAGTAAATCAATATAGTTGACAACTGCTGAACTGACAAGCAAGGATGCATCCCCTTCTCTCCTCTTTCCCCGTCTCAAGACACATCAATACTAAATATAGTAACAATGCTTTGCTAAGTTTGCAATGTCTTTTTGAACAATCGCTATGAAGATCTAAGTTTCTAACACCTCGAAATGTATATTCTGTTTGTAAACACCCCCCCCCCCCCCCCCCCCCCCNCACACACACACACACACACACACACACTTTCACACACATACACACTCCATGGGGGAGGGGATTTCGCACTAAATTTTTCAGAAATCTCATGATTTGAGAAAATGAGTTTGATATGTTATGCCCAAGGAAACCATGCTCTTTGGTCGAAAGGACCATTGAAAATTTTTGATTAAGAGATATCGATACCGCAATTAAAAGTACCGTAGCAACTTGTCACAAACAAATTCTATACAAATGCTGATATTTTATAGCAACATATATGCCTACGGTTTCATCACACATATCGACTGAAAATTATGTTGGTGTAGTTGTCATATCAAACGATACTAATACTTATCATTTGTACTCGTATCAATACCTTAACAGTTGACATGTAAATGGCCATTGAAAGAAATGTTCACCAGTTACAGAGTGGGTTCAAAAGGATTCTTGGTCACGAATGTCTGTTGACTAGAAACAGCAAAAAATCCCCAAAAAACAGTAGTAGTATCCTACTTCGATGTTGTACCAATACATCTGTTAGCCGGCAACTGGACTATTACTCAGTCATTCACGATTTCTTACCTCACTCTCTAGTCTTGTCCAATACGACATTGTTTCTCCTGGCTGGCTCATTCGGAGAAGTGAATTGGACACACACGCACACACACACATAAACACACACACACACACACACACACACACACACACACACACACACACACACACACACACACACACACATAAACACACACACACACACACATAAACACACACACGCACACACACACGCACACACACACATAAACACACACACACACACACACACACATACACACACACATTCACTCACACACACACACATTCACTCACACACACACATTCACTCACACACACACACACACACACACACACACACACACAAATACACATAGTACACTCACTGAGTGATGACGACCTCAGTGTTACATAATATGCAAAGTTTCCTACACAGTCTGTAATCCAACTATAAGAACTTTTCATCTGTGGAAAAAGAACGGCCAGAAAGAGGAAAATTAAGTAAAGGTCACCTACTTTCGCATGATCTAGACAATATGAAGACTAAAGGTCAAAATTTGCTGTATAATAGATACCTCCCTTCGTAATGACGTCAGATGATCACACCCTTAATGTCTGAAAGTGGCCAAGACAATGGTCTTCGTCCGATTAAGACTTTTGTCCCGAGCCGGGCTGGAATTACACGTTAAATAATTATTGTGCCACTTACCAGCCAAAGTGGCCACCTAGAGTCAATGCTGTATACATTCTATCTTCATCACCCTTATTATGTATGGCATACTCGCCATCCTGGATGATTGATTTTATTATTGTTATGTACTGTATAATATGGCGTATGTACTGGTCATGTGTGCCCAACAAGTACCGTTAGCGTGTTTTTCATTACCACTTCACATTCGTGCACAACACTGATTATATTTTACTGGCTGTTTCCGGGTTGTTATGTAGGAGTTTTCTCTAAGCCGTTGGAGGACAATGTGAATGATAGGCCTAGAGGTCATCAGCTATCTCATATTAGTCCTATTGAATAATACCTCTCTGTATTATTATATAAATTATAAGACTTCTACAGAATACGTATTCTAAAATCAAACTGCGGGTGGGAGGAACAGGACAAGCTGGCGGTAAGGATGGGGTAGATTGTTGTGATTGTTATGGTATTTAGGAGGAAGAGGACTTTTTTGTTTCCAGAAGTGGCCTATTACAGGGAGAGAGTACCTCGCCGTTCCTTTTCGCTTTATTCGTAAATGACTTAGAAAATATAGGCAGTGACGATAAATTTGGGATTAAATTGACAGATTGTACGCTGAAACTTCTCATGTGTGCAGACGATATGGCGCTTGTAAGTGAGACTGGGGAAGGATTACAACGACTCTCGATATGGTAAAAGATTATTGCTCCAAGTGGGGTCTGACAGTTAATACCAAGAAGACTAAAGTTGTGGTATTTGGGAAGGGTGGGAGAAAGTGTAAAACTGATATCTGGAAATATAACGACGTAGAGTTAGAAACTGTTAACTATTTCAGGTACTTGGAATTACCTTGTCTAGCTCAGCGTCTTTCTCTCAAGCATAAAGGTACTGGTAGATTCGGCACAGAGGGCTTTAATTGTATTAAAATCATTTAT
Organism: Ellobium chinense; assembly: GCA_033807755.1. NCBI lineage: Eukaryota > Metazoa > Mollusca > Gastropoda > Ellobiida > Ellobiidae > Ellobium > Ellobium chinense. Next base: position 73,127 of record JAWQUT010001023.1, on the reverse strand, counting down.
AGCAAAAATATTCTGAAATTTCACCGGATATCCAACTCCAGCTGCTCAGTTCTGTAGTCGCGCCTATTCTAAATTAAGCTTGTGAGGTTTGGGGATTCTGTAAAGCAGACCCCATAGAAAAATTTCACTTGAATTTCTTAGTCTGTTCTTGGTGTTAGGAGGAGCACCCCTAATTGTTTCGTATATGGAGAATTGGGGATGTTTCCCGTGATCATCGAGAGACAAGTACGAATCGTAAAATATTGGTTAAAAATTATCCGGGAAAGTTTTGATGAAAATAATCTAGTGACAAAAGTATACAAAGAATTATATAAACTGTTAGTTTCAGATCTAGAGATGGTATCGTGATCAACGCTGATTAAAGACCTTTTATCCCGTAGTGGCTTCGCATATGTATGGGTGGAACATAATGTTGAAGATGTAAATGTATTTCTATCTTAGTTTAAGACACGTTTAACAGACTGTTATAGACAGGAATGGAGGGAGGCTGTCACAGCCAGTAGTAATAATAGATTGTATAAACATATCAAATCAGACCTGGAATACGAAAGTTACTTAAACGTATGTCATTGCAAAGCAAAGATAATGACCCTTACTAAGATCAGACTAAGTTATGGTGGAGAGGGTGAGGTGGGGTAATCAAAATTAGACTATATAAATAGAAAATGTAGCTTATATACTTATATAGAGGATGAATTCCATTGTCTGATAGTGTGTCCACGGTTTAAGGAATTTAGGAAAAAATACTTCCGGGGTATTTATAAGTTAAACCAAGTATGTTTAGATTAGTAAAATACTTTAAAAGTGAATGGGGTGAAGACATACGAAGACTGAGTAATTTATGTTTTGGAATAGTGAATAAATAGAATTCAGAAATTTGAGCCAAAATGGGCACCCTCTGGCAAGGAATTGTAGAAGTTGGGGAGAAAGGAGGGAGGAAGGAGGGGGGGGGGGTAGTGACAAGCAGAGAGTGTAGTTTGAGAGAGTGAGAGATTACAGCAGTAAAATCATGATTTGTGTGTCAGTTTAATTTTCGAAAGTCTGGATGTCAGCTAGATGAGAAAGTGATAGATGAGTGGCAATAATGTGCATGAGGAACACGGTGTTGTCTTGGCAATGGATTATACTCATGTAGTATTGTAGTGTTATGCATTATGTTGGCCTATGGCCTAATAAAACCTTTGAACTTGAACTTGTATTTTTTAGGTTCTTCACGGATTCTGGTATTTAAGGAAGAGTCTCGGTTGATTGATTCATGGCAATCCAAATACCAAATCTCGACAGGAGACAGAGTACGACTGACCTGTATTATTGACCAAAACGATTCATCTTTGGTCAGCATTATTAGGCCACAGAATGCTATGAACGTCATATCACATCAAGTCGTAAAAGAATGCCAAACATCAAGATGTATTCATGAATTTGAAAGCATAACATGCAATGATATGGGAACCTATGTGTGTAAAGACGGGAAGAACTCAAGCATGAAATCTAAAGTTCTCATCAACAATTGTAAGTTCATCTTCCAAAACTTCTGCTCTTAGTTTTTTTCTTTAGGCAACAATACTTGATTGTAAATTTGCTTGTCAAAGTCGGATTACATGCAGGATGCATCAGGGGCTTGTTATCTAACACTTAACAATAAATTGTGTTGTGTGTATGAATATGCGTGTGTGCGTACGTACGTGCGTGTGTGTGTGTGTGTGTGTGTGTGTGTGTGTGTGTGTGTGGATACTAAATAGTTTGCGCACATGATATTCTCGGCACTACATTATGGATGAATGAATGTGTAAGCTGGTGGATGGATGGATGGGAATTTCTCGATATATTTGATGAATTTGGGAGTTAAAGAAAATTATTTTCCTAAATGAAGTTGTAGTAGCATTCGAAGCAAGCAATTCCACGGTAAGTGAGATTTTTAGAGACACACCTCTCTGTAATTTTCAGGTATTATAAATGGTAAGTACAAATTTTATTTGCCATTGAAGAATTGACTTATATATGTATGCTGTTTGTTTCTACAGGTGAACCACGAGTTTGTAACGGCGAAGAAAAAAATAGAATCATACAGACAACTGTTAACGAAACAAAAACCGTCTCTCTTTGTATTGTGGCTTTCCCTGACATCGAGGACTTTGCACTGTTAAACAGCGAACGCATTCAAGCAAACAGATCTAATGACAATGAACAATGGAGTTGGTATTACGAGGAAACGAGAACTACTGAGTTTATGGTTCATATTAAAGTTTCAACAGCCATTCCCCCACGACCAGAGAGTTACCCTTTCACCTTTACAATCTTCACATTTATGACAGAGGAGCTTCAGCTGAACTACTCATTTGCGTTACAAGTGTTCGGTAAGTGCACACTGTGAATGTTCATTCATCATCAGTGGATTATCTGAATCAAGGAATAANTATATATATATATATATATATATATATATATTATATAAGTTAGACAGACAGGTTGGCAGGCAAGCAGGCAGGCAGGCAGACAGACAGACAGACAGACAGACAGACAGACAGACAGACAGACAGACAGACAAGATTTAGGTGTTTAGAAATATGAAGCCTCTGTGAATAGAACAAGTGAATCCGCCACGCAAGGCGGCGTTGAAGAAAATGTCAGATTTCATGGGTGTAGGTAGCTTAATAATGAACTGCATACGCATTACATGAATCACATTCCCTTAGCTGTATTATAATCTATATATATAAAAGTGGACTTGGGGAGCTATGCTCAGAAGGAACTCCTCCGTTATTACCTAACCTACGCGTTTGAAACTTCGCAGGGGTCGACAGCATCTATGTGGTTAGGACCTAATGTAAAAAAATCGACGCAAACTGCTTTCCCCGATTTTATAGAAAATAGTTTGTACAGCATGAAACGTGGCCTGTTGATTTTAATGCCACTATTGTTTTTGTTTGAACCGGAAGTCGTTCTCGATCGGGTTCAAGCAGACGCGCTGCTTTGCGAATCGAGTCGATTTCTGTCATCAAACAAGATCGCAGAAAGCGAGATCATTTACAGCAAACGAGGGAATTTATGTTGCGGATCAAGATGCAGTGAAGGTAAGTAGTGAATACTTCATCTCTAATTTAGATTTTATCCATCTCTGAGTCAAACTGGACATGTGTGTTTGTGTCGAGATCAGGTCATGTCAATAATGTCATGTCTGCCAAGCGTGAGTGCCGTGCGTGAGTGCGTGTGTTGGGAATTTATCTTTTACTTCACTTCATCCAATCTGCATTAACCAGTTTCAGTGCTGATATACTGTGTTCTTTTTGTTTCTTCTGCCTGTTTTCCTGCCATTTGTTAAACTCCTATCCGCTGATTAATCAGAATCTAGACTGGATAAGTAGATCTATATCTAGGTCTAACTGGCCTTTTGTGTTTGTGTCGATATCAGGTCATCCACGAGTGCGTGTAAATTTATGTGGGTTAGAATTATTTTTTTTTACGTGATTACATGTCATCTACATTTACTGCCTACATTCACTATTTGCTGCAACATTTTTCTATTTTTTGTTTTTTTTCTATCCTCTTAAAAGTTCTTCCTGGAAAGAGGGTTTTGGGGTGTCAGGTCATTTTTAACTCTTTTAATTGCAGTGCTTTTTTTTTCCAATTTTTATCTGATTTCCTTTGTATTTTATTTTCCTCTGTAGATATATCCACTATGCCGAGAAAGCGCAGAGGACTTGGCCATGGGAGGAGCACTCCTGCAGCTAGACACATGTGAGCAAATCTTCTTGCAGATGAAAACCAACTGCCTGATGTGGCCGAAGCTGTTGATGAACACGTCATAAATACAGATGAAGATCCTCTTCTACAAGATTGCAGAAAGCAAGATCATTTACAGCAAACGAGTGAATTTATGTTGCGGATCAAGATGCAATGAAGGTAAGTAGTGAATACTTCATCTAATTTAGATTTTATCCATTCTGACTCAAACTGGACATGTGTGTTTGTGTCGAGATCAGGTCATGTCAGTAATGTCGTGTCTGCCAAGGGTGAGTGCCGTGCGTGAGTGCGTGTGTTGGGAATTTATTTATCTTTTAGTTCACTTCATCCAATCTACATTAACCAGTTTCAGTGCTGATATACTGTGTTCTTTTTATTTCTACTGCATGATTTCCTGCCCTTTGTTAAACTCCTATCCGCTGATTAATCAGAATCTAGACTGGATGAGTAGATCTATATCTAGGTCTTACTGGCCTTTTGTGTTTGTGTCGATATCAGGTCATCCACGAGTGCGTGTAAGTTTGTGTGGGTTAGAATTATTTTTTTTACGCGATTAAATGTCATCTACATTTTACTGCCTACATTCACTATATTTTGCTGCAACATTTTTCTACTTTATGTTTTTTTCTATGCTCATAAAAAGTTCGGCTATGTCGAAGGACAGCACCGCAACGATAATGACACAGTTCATTTAGTCATAGACAGGTCATGGACTATATCGATATTTCAACTAAATCGGTGCTGTCGTTAGAGAAGGCCAAAAGTTCATACTGGAAAGTGCGGGGAGGGTCATTTTTAACTCTATTAATTGCAGTACTTTTTTTCCCCCATTTTTATCAGATTTCCGTTGCATTTTATTTTCCTCTGTAGATATATCCACTATGCCGAGAAAGTGTAGAGGACTTGGCCATGGGAGGAGCATTCCTGCAGCTAAACGCATGCAAGCAAATCGTCTTGCAGATGAAAACCAACCGCCTGATGTGACCGAAGCTGTTGATGAACACGTCATAAATACAAATGATGATCCTCTTCCTGCCATTGCCACTGACTTACCAGACCTACCTAGGCCAATGGTCACTCTTCCTTGAGCCTCTCCTCCAGCTGCTCCAGCTGTCACCACAATCTTACCAGCTGTGCTAAGCTAAGATACACTCCAGAAGGTTGTCGTGTTATACGCCATGTAGGAAAATGACGGTCAGACGTGAACATTCCAAGCAACAAAATTTCCTGGAAAGACTAAGACCATGTGTTGCAATAACGGTAAGGTAGATCTTGATCCACTGCCTCCTCTACCAGAAGATTTCAGGGCCTTATACTTCAGCCATTCCCCTGAATCGGAGCACTTCCTTTCCGATCTGACGAAATATAACTACTGTGCTTTTCAAATGACTTCTTTTGGATTTTTTACGCAGAGATCAAGGCAGGCTTAGGGCTGACAGCCGTGGTGGCCTGCAAGACACCTTGATTGCTGGAGATGCCTGTTTGCTCCATCAGGAAAGGAAGAGCACTTGCCCGCCTTATTCAAGACTGCAGTGCCATTGTAGTTGATAAAGCCCCTATGTCAAACAAAATTGTATTTGAAGCTATAGACAGGACCTTGAGGGATATTAGAGGTACTGATATACCCATGGGAGGCACTGCCACTTTATTGTGCGGTGACTTTCGACAAGTATTGCCAGTTATCCGGAATGGCACAAGAGCAAACGTGGTGAATGCATGCCTCAAGAAGTCTTCCCTGAGGCCACATGCAAAAGTATGCAAGCTTAGGACTAACATGCGTGTTTTAATGACCGGTGATGCAGAAGCAGGGCAGTTTGCCGATCGTCTGTTGTCACTTGGAGATGGTTCACTGCCAGTGATAGAACAGCCGGATACTATTTGCCTTCGTCATTTTGGGACAGCTGTAAAATCAGTAGATGAGCTTATCAAGTCTGTTTTTCCCAGCTTACAGGAAAATTATGGGAACACACAATGGCTCATGGAAAGAGCAATATTAGCTCCCCTCAACGATACGGTAGCAGACATCAATGCCAAAATGTCCCATATGGCACCTGGACAGCCAGTGCTCTACAACCCCATTAACACAGCTATGAGTGATGAAGAGGCAGTTCACTATCCACCCGAGTTTTTAAACTCTATTCACCTTCCTGGACTTCCAGCACAAGCCCTTCTGATCAAAGTTGGCATGCCGGTGGTGCTGATGTGCTCCTCAATGCACCGCGCTTGATGAATGGGATCAGGTGCATAATGACAAAAGCAATGACCAACATAACTGAAATTGCCATCTCAACTGGCCCGTTTTGTGGAGAAAGGCATCTCATTCCGAGGATTACCCTGCAGCCTACTGACACCATTCTGCCCTTCACATTCCAGAGGAAACAATTTCCTCTTCAATACTGTTTTGCTCTGACAATCAACAAGTCCCAAAGACAGACTCTGCAGAAAGTAGGCTTGGACTTGAGAACACCTGTGTTCTCACATGGAATGTTGTTTGCTGGAAAGAACAATTCAATTTTTTTACTTAGCTGCAAACAACAGGACAAAGAATGTTGTCTATACTGAATTGCTACAATGAATTGTGCCTATCGTCATTAATAACTGTAAACACAGGTGCGCCCCAAGGCTGCGTACTCTCACCTATTTTGTACACCACCTATACCAATGACTGTCGCAGCTGTTTTAAGAACATTTCTTTGATTAAGTTCGCAGATGACACAACTATTGTTGGTCACCTTTCAGGAAATGAGGAAAACTATATTAATCAAATTGATACATTCACTAAGTGGTGTGATGATAATTTTTTGCTACGAAATGTAAGCAAAACCAAGGAATTATTGATAGACTATCGGATAAAGAGGACTCCCCTAACTCCCCTCAAGATCAATGATCAAGAAGTGGAAGTGGTTTCGAGCTATAAATACTCAGACATAACCATTGATAACAGACTATCATGGCACAATCACACGCACGAAATTTACAAGAAAGCAAATCAACGTCTCTATTTCATTCGCAAGCTTAAATCTTTCAATGTGCAAAACGACCTTATTCGCCTTTTCTATGGGTCAACACTCCAGAGTATTATTACTTTTGGTCTAACTTGCTGGGGTGGTAACATCACACAAAATGACAAGATCAAACGGAATCGTATTATTAAACAAGTGGAAAAAATAATTGGAGACAACTTACCATTGGTAGAGCAATTTTGTGTCACAGCAGTAACAAAAAAGTGACAAAAGTCCTCTCAGAAAATGAACATGCTCTATTTAACAAATATAAAACATCCATTAGAAGTGGAAGACTGCTGTCACATTCCTCAAAAACTCAGTGCGAATAATCCGGGACTCCTCTTTTCCGTAGGTTAGGGCCATTAGAGTGTTTCTAAAGTGCACAGTGAACTGCAGTGTGTAAGTTGTGTGAGCAGTTAAGGGTGAAGATAAGAGCGTGACAGAGTGAGTGACTGGGGTGGCGCATGTATCATGTAATATGTGTGAGTCTGTGTCTGTTAATGTATGTGTATAATTGTATGCATCACTGTAACAAAGAAAAATTTCGCCACCGGGATAAATAAAGTATCTTATCTTATCTTATCTTATCTTATCTTATCTAAGGTTAGAAATCATATGTTGTTTTTGTTCGCTGTATTGCAGTCCTTTCTTTGTTATCCTCTTTTCTCCGTCCTTTCCCCTGAGCTCTCTCCCAAATCCACACATATACCTATCCGTTCATGGAACGGGTAATTATGCTTGTGTGATAATATCATCAGTGTAGTGATTCTAACCATTAAAAGAAAATGTTGTTTGAAACGTATTTCAACCAGATGAATTCTGTTGAAGTTAATTGTTTGACGTCTTCTGATAGAAAACTCTTCCTCAGTCAGGTACGTCGTTAATTCGTATCATAAAATGAACAGGAACGGTAGGTTTTACAGTTAACCAAAATGCCTGTAATAATAATTAATGAGCGCAGTTCACAACTTGTCTTACAGCCAGTCGAAACGAGAGCTGAACTGCTGGACTACGAACTGAGACATCAGGCTCCAATGACATTGTGGAAGTTGTGTATTGAATTTTTATTTGCTGCAGAAATCGATAATTATATTTTGTCTATCTATCTATTTTTAATAAAAGAATGCTAAGTAAATTGTACATTATGAACTTTTGTAAGACACGTCAGATTAATTTTGTGTGCAAAATCATTCTTCAAGTACGATTTCCTCCGATTTTCTTTTCCGGTGCTTAGGGTTGACATCCCACAGTCCCACTCCAACCCTACCGCTTCAAACCTATATCTCATGTCAGAAGAATGCTAGATCAATTTTTATCCACCTTATGAAAGTACACACATAGAGCTTTGACATCATTGCAGTAGCTCAATATGATCAATAACAAAATTGGACTTCAATCTTACTTTAAATGAAGACTTTTTAATTTTTTTAAATATTTGATCCCATTCCTCTCTGCTTGGTGCCTCGGGTTTGGTAGAAGGTTTGTGACACCTATTAGAAGGGCAAATCACTCATAGTGTACAACCCAATTAATCCGCTAATCTATAAAATCCCCCTTTTTGGGGGCCCTGCCAGCCAGTGTAACGGTGTAGAAATATGTAAAATGACCTGTGATCTAAATAAAGCATCCAATTTTAAAGTTTCAGGTACAATTTGAGCCTTCTAGATAAAAAAATAAAATGTGTAGACCTATGTATTCGCACGCGGTCAAAACCAGCCAAATGAAAATTTGGGGACCAAATCAGAATTTGAGGTGATCTTTTTCAAAAGACATTTGTGAAAAATTTTGGGCGTTGACCCCCCTTTTTCTTCCCGTTAAAAGATCGGGCAAAAGAAGTACTTTAACCTCCATGGAAGAAATTTCCCCAAATCACAGTGGTATATTTAGAATAACGCAAAATGTTAATAGGGCCAAAAGAAGAAAAAACAATAGGTGTCAAAGACCTTAATAGGCAGCTAGTACCTGGCATGTTTCCACTTAGAAACACAATGTTTACATCATGGTGGTCGAGGTAGGTCATCTAGGCTATCTGGACAGTCTTTTAAACTTCCTCTACCCCTGGGGCCCTCCCCAGCCCCCCCCCCCCCCCCCCCCCCCTAGTCTAGCCTGTATGGGACTTAGATCTAGATCTACGTGCTGCAGACTCAGTTTACATGACACACGCTTTTTTTTAAATAGTTTTTTTCTCGTTCTCTTTTTGTCCTTGTCTCTCTTGTTTTCCTCCCACCCTCCACCCCCTCCCCCCACCTTTGACACACACACCCAGTGTTGCCAAAAAATGCACCAAATTTGGCCATTTTTTTTAAATTTAAGATTTCATTCGTTCCTTTTTCCTTCCCTACTTCCACCCCCAACCCCACCATCAACCCCTCCCCCCACCCACCCCACCCCACCCCTACCCTTAAGAAAAATCACCACCCCACCCCTTCTCAGCCCACCCCATAGGCTCATATGGTATTGCCAAAGGAAGCTGAATTTTTAAAAAATTCTTTTGGGCAGATGCACCAAACTTTTGTTTCTCCAGGGCTTCTTCCCCAATCAATAACACAATCACCCTTTAAGAAATGCCAATATGATCACTTTTAGGTTTTAAATGTGTGGTTACAAGTGGATTTTATCATCAAGGGTTGCAAATATGGTCAACTAAAAACTATCTGCTCATGCCAAGGTGTTTACATGAAAACAATGACCAGCCAAGAGAGGGTCATTTTTCCTCTCCCCTCCCAATCACCCCCAGGTCACTCCTCTCTGACCATTCCCTACTTGTTCCCTTCCAAACAGGCTACCATGGCTAAATTTTAGGGTTGAACTGTAGGTTCATGGGAGCTATCAAAGTAGCATAGGGTATGCCATCAAGAGAATTGGCTATTTTGAGAGGTATCAAACTCTTAATTGGGCCATAAGAATGATCTAAGGCATATAATTCAGCAACATTGGCACCATTTTGTAGGGAAATGAATGTGCTTGACAGCTGACAGTTGCATATTTCTCCAGGGAACTAACAAAGGCTACCAACACCTCATCCAATCCATCTCAGTGAGTGAGACTCTTGAAAATTTTCTGTATCCCTATGCAAATATACCTCACCACAGGAATATCATTCTCTGTCATGAAAGAAGCAAGAAAGAGACACTTCAACAGTACAGAATGCATCACTATTGACTACTCAAAACATATGTAGGAAATAATTAAATGTGGGGAGGGGTTAAGGTTTGTGACACCTATTAGAAGGGCAAATCACTCATAGTGTACAACCCAATTAATCCGCTAATATATAAAATCCCCCTTTTTTGGGGCCCTGCCAGCCAGTGTTAGGGTGTAGAAATGTGTAAAATGACCTGTGATCTAAATAAAGCATCCAATTTTAAAGTTTCAGGTACAATTTGAGCCTTCTAGATAAAAAAATAAAATGTGTAGACCTATGTATTCGCACGCGGTCAAAACCAGCCAAATGGAAATTTGGGGACCAAATCAGAATTTGAGGTGATCTTTTTCAAAAGACATTTGTGAAAAATTTTGGGCGTTGACCCCCCTTTTTCTTCCCGTTAAAAGATCGGGCAAAAGAAATACTTTAACCCCCATGGAAGAAAGTTCCCCAAATCACAGTGGTATATTCTGAATAACGCAAAATGTTAATAGGGCCAAAAGAAGAAAAAACAATAGGTGTCAAAGACCAGAACGGGTTGTCTTTCACTCAGGGAAGTAAATAAAGTAATTTTCTAACAATTAGTAATACTTGCGTTACTTCCCTTGGTCATTTAGGTCTTTGACCCCTCCTCACATTTAATTATTTCCTACACATGTTTTGAGTAGTCAGTAGTGATGCATTCTCTACAGTTAAAATGTCTCAATCTTGCTTCTTTAATGACAGAGTATGATATTTCTGTGGTGAAGTATACTTGCAGAGGGACATTCATTTCCCTACAAAATGGTACCAATGTTGCTGAAAATATATCTGTCTTAGATCATTCTTATGGCCCAATTTAAATTTTGATATCTCTCAAAATAGCCAATTCTCTTGATGACATATCCTATGCTACTTTGAAAGCTCCCATGAACCTACCGTTCCAGCCTTTTAAACTTCCTCTCCCCCTCTGATATGTCATCAAAAGAATTAACTATTTTGAAAGGTATCAAATTCTAAATTTGGCCATAGGAATGATCTGAAACAGATATTTCAGCAACATAACACCAATTTGTGGGGAAATGAATGTGCTTGACAGATGACAGTTGCATATTTCTCTAGGGACCTAACAAAGGCTAACAACACCTCATCTACTTTATCTCTGAATTAGACTATTGAAAATTTTCTGTATCCCTCTGCAAATATACCTTAATTAGAGGAAAATCACCCTCTGTCATTAAAGAAGCAAGAGAGAGACACTGCAACAGTAAAGAACTCATCACTATTAACGATTTAAAACATATATCGGAAACAATTAGATATGGTGAGGGATTAAGGTTTCAGACACCTATTAGAAGGTCAAATCACTCCAATCAATTTGCTAATATATAAAATCCCATTTTTTTTCTTGGGGGNGGGGGGGGCTGCTAGCCAGTTTAAGGGTATATAAATATGTAAAATGACCTGTGAACTAAATGATGCATTCAATTTTAAAGTTTCAGGTACTGTTTGAGCCCTCTGGATAAAATCGTTATTTGGTGTGTACCGAAGGGATGCTGTACTCGTTTAGTTTGTACGGACTGCAGATTACAAAATCCTAATCCGATTTGCTTCCTTGAGTCAATAAACTGTTTTCTCTACGGTCACTTAATAGAAAGTCGACAATCTCTTAAGTCTTCTTTGATAAATTACAGTATACAATGAGCTTATTGAATTTTTTTTTCTTTATATATAGGTCTTTCATTTCGTTTCCGAGTTACGAACCGAAACATCGAAAGGCGTGCTTCGCATAGAAGGCCACACCAAAATCGAAGTAAAAAAATCCAAACTTCAGGTTTGGTTTACAGTATCAGGAAAGAATGCTTATTAATTCGCTGGAAGGTTCACAAATCTAGGGCCATTATTCATAATATTCTGTTTAAAGGACAGGTTTATTATTGTCTTCCTAAAGCATATGATCAGACTCCTTTTCCTTCCAATTTGGAGTCTGTAACCCTAAGAAGGCTGAATCAATATCAATTAGCTAAGTTCGCCGATAGGTACCTGATTAGCCAATTTTATAGCATTTTATGTTGTACAGGGTTCACTACTTCTCTCAGATCAAAGATTAGAGGAATTCGGTAACTCCTTCAGTTTTGAGACAAAATGGTGTAATCAGGTGTCTGAGAGCAAGCAATCAAAAGTTTTAGAAACTCCTACCTCTATTTTGGGCAGATCCCCCATTGCTTCTTTATCCTCCCCCCACCCCCCCCATTCCCTCCCACATCATGACCAGTAGCTACTCAAGGTGGTGAATCTGCTGTTCATATAGTCCCCTACACATTGAAGATCTGTGAAAACCATATGGGTACATATTGTGTCACAGAGCTAACAAATGCATCAGACATGCTAAAATTTCATGAGTGGTTTTCATCATCCCTTAAAATGCTCTACAGGCTTCTTTCGTACATGTTCTAAGACTAGAAATGAATCTGCATACAGTTTGCAGCCTGTGACGTATCAAAAAAAGAAAGGAAAAAAAAAAGGATATGTTAGTAATAGCATTATGATTATTTCATAGTAGGTACCTGTCTGTCTCCCAACTTCACTACCAAAATCAACAAGAAATTATCAATATGGGGTAACATACTGTATGTACGCGAAGTATACATAGTGTTGTCACAGAGGAAAGCAGTGAAATGGTATGTAGATGGGATGGGATGAAAAAAAAAATTACAGCTAAGACAGATATTTGCTCAATCTAGCAGTAGCCCCATAGTCTTCAATGAACTTTGATATGTCCTCCTAGCAATTTCTGCAGAAACGTGCAGCTGAAAGAATATGGGATGTGACAGAATGAAAGGAACTGAGTCAGTCAGTGACAGGGGGAAGGGAATTTTTGGGGGGCTGGAAAACGGTGAGGGGGTGAAAAAAAGACTGAAAATAACACATTCATTTTCTTGTATTTAGTTCATTATATGACCTAAAAGAAGGACAAGGTTGTAAAGCTTGAGGGGGGGAGGGGGTGGCGAATGGCGGGGCCAAGACTTAAATAATTGAACAAAAGTAAACCTGAGGGAGAGAAATTTAGCAGGGTGGTTTTGGAAAAGATACAGTGGCATAGACCTTCTTATCGTTGACTAGCGACTGGACCTTGGTGGGAGGGGGTGAGGGAAGGAAGGGAGTAAAGAAAATGTATGAAAAAGGTTAAGGAAACTGGGAATATTCATTAGTTTAATGGGAGCATTGTTTAATCTGGCATAGGGGTGTGGGGTCGAGGGTAGGAGTGAAGAGGAGATTGAAAGACTGAAGATCTTGACACGAAATATTTATTCTGCCTATTTTATGGATTAAGGTGAGAAAGGGGGCTGGGGGAGGAGGTTAAGGCTGAGATGGAATTGGCTGGAAGCAATCTCGAAATTCAGAACTGATTTTTTTTGCAAGCTTAGATTCAATTTTAACAATTGATACCAGTGATTTGTTCGGGATAATCATACCAGTGAAGGCGGAAAAGGGGGGAGCGGGGGGATGCCCATTCTCTTATACGTAGTCTAGCTAATATTTAGTCTAGCCTAGCTACTAATCTACCACAGAAGCTGCATGTGGCCCAGATTAGGAAACTTTGCTTCTTCCATCTAATGACAGCCTGGGAATATTCAAAGCATGGGTTTTATGCCTTGAAACCTGTAAAAGACAGTGCAAGATAATAGATTCAGTGACCTGCCTCTGTGTCGACGCCCCGGCTCTGCAGTCTCTCCCGCAGTTCCCCCATCCTCTCCCCTCCCCCTCTATCCCTTTGCAGGACTTATTTATTTTGGACATGGGAAATCCTTCGTCTTCTATTTCCCTCTAGGTGTATGAATGTCGAGGCAAACTGAGACACTGGGATAATTGTGGCAAGACACTAGAAATGAGTGAGACTGTCCCTGGCGTAATCAGATAATTTCAGTTTCAGATTCACAAGTTTATTTCCATTGTAACAGTCATTACAGAATATGAATACATAGCAACATTGTATCAGCAGACAAATGGACAGACAATCAGACAAATGGACAGACAACCAGACAAATGGGCAGACAACCAGATAAATGGGCAGACAACCAGACAAATGGACAGACAAATGGGCAGACAACCGGACAAATGGGCAGACAACCAGACAAATGGGCAGACAACCAGACAAATGGGCACACAACTAGACAAATGGACAGACAACTAGACAAATGGGCAGACAAACAGACAAATGGGCAGACGACCAGACAAATGGGCAGACAATCAGACAAATGGGCAGACAAATGGACAGACAACCAGACAAATGGGCAGACAACCAGACAAATGGACAGACAACCAGAAAAATGGACAGACAACCAGACAAATGGGCAGACAACCAGACAAATGGGCAGACAGCCAGACAAATGGACAGACAACCAGACAAATGGGCAGACAACCAGACAAATGGGCAGACAACCAGACAAATGGATAGACAATCAGACAAATGGGCAGACAATCAGACAAATGGGCAGACAACCAGACAAATGGACAGACAACCAGACAAATAGACAGACAACCAGACAAATGGGCAGACAACCAGACAAATGGACAGATAACCAGGCAAATGGACAGACAACCAGACAAATGGGCAGACAACCAGACAAATGGACAGACAACCAGACAAATGGACAGACAAATTCAAACTTATAAATCGTTCAGTCATAATGGAATGGCCTGATTTCGCCGCCTAATCCTTCCTCTCCCACCTTTTTTTTTTTTTGCTGAAACACTGATAAACGCACACTCGCTTACGGCGAAATGGAGTTCGTCCCAAACAACAGAGGTAGCGTTGCCGTGCGGCTTTGTGGGTAGTTCTCAAAAACTGAAGACTGTCAAGTTTGTGAGTTTGAATCCCACCCTGTCAGTTGACCTGTGCTTTCCTTTGGAGAGACACTCTACTTCTCTTTCCCCATTCGACTTGGGTGTGAATGAATAACTTACTTCAGAACTGAGAGACTAGGGTGCCGCATTGCAAGTAACCAGAAATAACTACGTTATTGTGTTTTATAATATATTTACCTACAATGTGTGGTGTGTACTGTTTTATGTGGTTATAATTTGAATGGGATGTAAAACATTGGGGTCAATCAAAGTCATATTTTTATTTTCATTTTTTTATCAAATTTTGAATTTAGTGAAAACTTTTTTTTGCCCACCCAGTATGCAGAAAAATCAGGTTGGACTATTGGATCAATGGGATGTTCGGATTACTTTTAACAGCATCGATTCTGACATTTTGTTTTCTGTTTAACCAAAGGCCCTCCAGAGTGTCCAACTGACCTACAAGTAACCGAAGTGGATGTTGATTTCGTCACACTGTCATGGCTACCCGGATGGGATGGGGGATCCGAGCAATCTTTCCAGGTCAACTACTCCGTAGAAGACAGTGAGAACTGGACACGATATCCTGTGGGCTTCGGTGAAGTGAGATCAGTCACCACCACAGGGCTGGACGAGAGTACACACTACACCTTTAGAATTCTGCCATCAAACAGTTTTACGAAAGATGTTGTTGACTGTGAAAATACAGTATCGGCCAAGACACTTGGTAATCTTCTCCCTTCCTCTCCTCATCCGTCCTCTCTGTCTCTTGATATTTCAAATACCTGACGTATTAAATAAACTTAACGCTCACCCCTTTTGAAAAACAAAACCACGCCACTTTTTAAGAATTTGGGTTACAAACGCCAACTTGGTTGCAGACACCATACTAGTATTAACATCATGTGCAAGGAGCAGATCATTTGGGGGTGGAAATTTTCATGTTCAATAAATACGGAGAGAGAAGTGCTTTGCTGCTGACAAATGGACAAATGGATACAAAAGGATACATTGAATTTGTGACACACAGCCGATTTGAGAGACATCAGTGGAGAATTAACTCACAGCACACGTCATGTAACAACGACGACAACAACAACAACAACAACAACAACCACAACAACAACAACAACCCCACCAAACAGAACAACAACAACAACAAATCCTTATTTTGATTTCTTTACATGCCGTTTGAAGGTACGGTAAACTAGCGATTTGTAAAGTTTCACAGCAGTATGAAATCACTCGTAATATTCAAACACAAAAATAATGCTCCGATTAGAAATCAAGTGTTTTTACTGATTCTAAAATATTTTACTGAAATGTCCCAACATGCATCTCCTGTTCTTTTATACCCTCTCTCTCTCTCTCTCTCTCTCTCTCTCTCTCTCTCTCTCTCTTTCTCTCTCTCTTTCTCTCTGTCTCGTTCTGTATCTTTCTCTCTCGCTTTCTTTCTCTCTCTTTCGCTCTCTCTCTCTATTTCTCTCTCTCTCTCTCTCGCTCTCTCTCTCTCTCGATTCTCTCTCTCTCTCTCTCTCTCTCTCTCACACACACACACACACACACACTTTTTTTCATCTCTTCTCTTTCTATCCCTCTCCCTCTCTCTCCATCTCTCCACTCCCCCCCCCCCCCCCCCCCC
>JAWQUT010001023.1:42991-56409 GCA_033807755.1 Ellobium chinense | reverse complement strand
CAACCCTCCGCTCCCGCAGTTTCCCACCCCACCACCTCACCTTTTGCAGGAAATTAATATTAAAATTTATTCTGGGTATGAGCCATCCTTTAGCTTCCATGTCCCTCTTGATGCATGGCTGTTGAGGCAATCTGAGACACTGGGATAATTATGGTAAAACATTGGAAATGACTGAGACTATCCCTGGCTTAATCAAAGAATATCAGTTTCAGTTTCAGATTCACAACTTTATTTCCATTGTAACAGTCATTACAGAATATGGACATAGTGACTGTATAAGAGCAGAAATAATGAGCAGACAACCAGACAAATGGACAGACAAATTCAGATTTAGAAATCGTTCAGTCAAAATGAAATGCTTGATTTCGCCGCCTAATCCTCCCTCCACCAATCCCATTTTTTTGTATAGCTGAAACACCAATGCTCGCTCGATTACGATGAAATCGAATTCGTAATTGTCAAAGGAGGCCGCATTGCTGTGTGGCTTTGTGAATAGTTCTCATAAACTAAAGATTGTCAAGTCTGAGTTTGTGAGTTCGAATCCTCGCCTGGCGGTTGACGTGTGTTGTCCTTCAGAGAGACATTCTATTCCTATTTCCCAATTCGACTGGGTGTGAATGAGTAACTTGCTTTAGAGCTGGGTCGACCAGGAAACTGCACCACCGGCACACCAATAATTTTGTTATGTGTTTTAGAATATTTTTTAATGTGTGATGTGTACTGCTCAATGAGCTTACAATATAGATGGGATGTATAACATTGTATAGATGTGCAAACCAAATTCCATAAGATGTCAGTAAAAGTCACATTTTCAGTTTCATTTTCATTTTGGTCAAATGTCGAATTAGGTCTCAAACTGTTTTTGCTCATTCCGTTTACAGACAAATCAGGTTGAACGTTTGGATTAATGTAATTGTTTGATTAGGCGTATGTTTAGCAGCAAAGATTCAGACTTTTTTTTTCTTTCTGAAGCCAAAGGTCCCCCGAAGTGTCCAACTGACCTACACGTAACCAATGTGGGTGCTGATTGCGTCACACTGTCATGGCTACCCGGATGGGATGGGGGATCTGACCAATCCTTCCAGGTCAACTACACCATAGAAGACAGTGAGAACTGGACACGATATCCTGAGGTCTTCGGTGAAGTGAGATCAGTCACCATCACAGGGCTGGACAAGAGTACACACTACACCTTTAGAATTCTGCCATCAAACAGTTTCACGAAAGATGTTGTTGACTGTGAAAATACAGTATCGGCCAAGACACTTGGTAATCTTCTCCCTTCCTCTCTTCATCCGTCCTCTCTGTCTCTTGATATTCCAAATACTAGATATATATTAAAATAGACTTGACCCCACTCCTTTAAAAAAAAGAAACACACAAGCCTTTTTTTTTTAAAATTGGCTTACTAACGCCAGCTTGGCTGCAGACACTACAACAGTAACATCATCATGTGCATGAACGGTAATTTTAAAAAATGCAGTAGGCCATTTTGGGGAGTGNGGGGTGGGGGGGGGAGTGGGTCGGTAAATCAATTTTAAATCAATTTGGAGAGAGAAGTACTTTGCTGCTGACCTGAAAAAAGATGCACTGAATCGGTTACACACAGCCAATTTGAGAGACATCAGTGGAGAATCAACTCACAGCACATGTCATGTAAGAACAACAACAACAACAACAACAACAACAACAACAATAACAACAACAACAGCAACTACTACTATTATAACAACAACAACAATAACAACAACAACAACAACAGCAACTACTACTACCATTATAACAACAACAACAACAACAGCAACTACTACTATTATAACAACAATAACAACAACAACAACAACAACAGCAACTACTACTATTATAACAACAACAACAACAACAACAGCAACTACTACTACTATTATAACAACAACAACAACAACAACAACAGCAACTACTACTACCATTATAACAACAACAACAACAACAACAACAACAGCAACTACGACTACTATTATAACAACAACAACAAATCCTAATTTTGATTTCTTTTTCGTACGGTGAGAAGGGACAGTAAAGTAGAGATTTGCAAAGTTTCTGTGCAGTTTGAAATCATTCGTTGTGATATACGGGAAAAAAAAATAATTCTCTGATTAGACGTTGAGTGTTTTTACTGACTTCAATATTGTAATGAAAAGTCCCATCATTCATCTCATACCCTTTTCTCTCTCTCTCTGTCTGTCTGTCTATCCGTCTCTCTCTCTCTCTCTCTCTCTCTCTCTCTCTCTCTCTCTCTCTCTCTTTCTTTCCTTCACTTTCTATATCTCTCCCCCTCTATCCATATTTCTCTTTACTTTCCTCTTTCCCCCACTTTTCGCCCTCTTTCTCACATTTGAGCTCATCAGAATTTCCCTCTCACCATTTTTTTTTTGTTGTTGTCGTGATTTCCTTCAAACCATGGCTTACGGACATTTCTTTACGCGTATAATCCTCTGCTCTTGTCACAGTGACCTTTTTTATTTCTCTTTTAGACTAATTCATTCTATTAAGACCAATTTCTTCATTCACACTATCTACTTAGCGCCTTGATCTTTTCCTTCATCACATGGATGAATGGATGAGGATGGGTGGGTGGATGGATGGATGGATGGATGGATGGATGGATCGATGGATGGATGGGTGGATGGATGGATGGATAGATGGATGGATGGATGGATGGATGGATGGAGGGTGGATGGATGGATGGATGGATGGATGGATGGATGGATGGATGGATGGATGGAGAGAGGTAGTGAGTGTGTGTATACGTACAAACAGATGTACACATCTATGTCTGTACGTGATTGTAGGAATGTATGAGTGTGAAAAAGAAGTCACAAACAGAGCTGTATATGATGACACACAAAAGACATAGTGATTGCATGATGGATATTGAATTGGCAGTAAGGGAAGTAACTGAAATATTTTTAAGCTGCAAGTTTAGTATCGATTTATGTTCTTTCTTTCTTTCTTTCTTTCTTTCTTTCTTTCTTTCTTTCTTTTCTTTTCTTTTCTTTTCTTTCTTTCTTTCGTTTTTCTTTCTTTCCTTCTTCTTTCACTCTCTTTCTTTCTTACTTTCTTTCTTTCTTTGTTTCATTAATTTTCTTTTGTTTTTCTTTCTCCATTTATCTCTTTTTGTTTTCTCTCCCTCCTTCCACACCTCGTCCATTACTTTTCTCACCTGGATTGTACGGCTCCTCTGAGACATTGTAGTTTGCGTATTTAATTAGGTATTTTCAGCTCCATCACGTGACCTAGGAAATCTTGCTCTGCTTATGTATGATTACTCGTCATTTATCAAAAATTATCCTAGCAATCCCTAGATCACGTGGTGTAACTGACCCGTCTGAAAATACCCCATTTAAATGCTATTGACCTAGATCTAGAGCCTAATAAGGACTTTGAATTGAATTGTTTCATTTTGCTTACATAACCAGGAACAATAATACATATCAAGAAAAAAAGTGTTGAGGATGCATGTGTGAGCAGTCAGGAAGTGCGGTAGGGTCGCAGGTGAACACTAGGCTCGCACGTGGAAGTAGGGACCGATTCAGGTTGTAGGCATTTAAGGATTAAATTGCTGTGAAGTTAGGGTCCCTGTAATGTAGTGGTATCACATTCAGACTAGTAAGCTGAGAGACCCTGATTCGATTCCTGGCAGCGACAGGAAATTTTCTAATGTAGGTTTTTTTCTGCCTTTGTTCTCAAAATTGATCTTTGATCGTTCACATTTATTTGGTAAAAATCCCTGGTGACACACCTCCCTAAATAAATATGTAATATCTGACAAATTATCAGAGTGAGCTCATATTCCTCCCCCTTAATAAAAAGAAGACTATACACCCGATTACTCAAACATTCGCTTTCCAGTTATTTCAATCTCAACGAGATAGCAAATATACCAATTTTACACCAATTGCATATGTTTCAATACATTCCAGCGAAGACACCAGGCAGCCCGACCACAGCTCCAGGTATACAGGTGATATCACCGTCTAAGGACGCTCCATCAGCAACTCTTGCTCTCGTCATTATTATCGTGATAGTTGTTATCATCATTGCATTTGGCGTGGTAGGAGTTGTCGTCTTTTTCAAAATAAGTAAGTTATCAATCTTCATAGCTCCGTCATTATCAACATCATCATCGTCGTCATCATCATCATTTAAGAAATTTAAAACTAAGAACAGATGTAAACTGCTTTTCACAGATAAATAAAACGGCATTTGTATTGCGAATTTCCACATGAAAAAGGTCTTTTTCAGGCATAGAAACATCCATAATTTTATCATCATCATCATTATCATCATCATCAATTCGGCACTTTTATCATATCATTATCGTTCGCTGACAATTATCAGCGTTCTGATAGGACACTATCATTACCATGTTCAACCATCTGCATGTCAGCTCAGTAGATAAAACGTCTGTGAAATCTTTTCTTTCAGATCTCTTTTCTTTACTCTTCTTTCCTTTCCTCTTTTCCGTGTAATTTTTGATGTATGTAGTTACGCAATTATTCAGTCTAACCTCTTTTTCTCTTTTCATACCATCTCCATATTTTTTTTAATTGTTGGTTTTAAGTGTATGTCTATATCCCACTAAACAAATCTTTCTACACGTCAACACAACAAACTTCTGGCTAGAGCTAGAAACATCATCTCTGCCTCCACTAAACAAATCTTTCTACACGTCAACACAACAAACTTCTGGCTAGATCTAGAAACATCATCTCTGCCTCCACTAAACAAATCTTTCTACACTTCAACACAACAAACTGCTGGCTAGAGCTAGAAACATTATCTCTGCCTCCACTAAACAAATCTTTCTACACTTCAACACAACAGCCAAACTTCTGGCTAGAACTAGAAACGCCATCTCTATCTCCCACTAAACAAATCTTTCTACGCTTCAACACAACAGCCAAACTTCTGGCTAGAGCTAGAAACGTCATCTCTATCTCCCACTAAACAAATCTTTCTACGCTTCAACTCAACAGCCAAACTTCTGGCTAGAGCTAGAAACGTCATCTCTATCTCCCACTAAACAAATCTTTCAACGCTTCAACACAACAGCCAAAATTCTGGCTAGAGCTAGAAACGTCATCTCTATCTCCCACTAAACAAATCTTTCTACGCTTCAACACAACAGCCAAAATTCTGGCTAGAGCTAGAAACGTCAGGAACCCCACCAGTGCAAACACAAGAAGACGTGATCCGGTCGTGGAACAGAGAACCTCAGGAGCTGATTCTGAGCAGAATCTGTTGGCCTTAACCAGTGTTAGTAACTCAACAAATTCAGAGGTAACGCTTTTAATATACTTTATTGTATATTTTTTTGGTTCCTACTATTCTTTTATTTATTCTTTGGTCCTTCTGTCCATCCATCCATCCATCCATCCATCCATCCATCCATCCATCCATCCATCCATTCATCCATCCACCATCCATCCATCCACCCATAGCCTACAAATCCCTCGTTTTATCTATTCCTCTGACCAACATAACTTAAAGCTCCGCTACCCGATCACTAGCGTCGGGAGGTAAGCCCTGCCAACAAATAACCATGGAGATTGCCTTGACTCAAATGAACGTGCTTTTTTACATTTCATAATCACTTTTCTCTACTGTAACTTTCTGAAGGACAGTAAACTGGCGATCTGCATAACAACGGTCCGATATGAAAGGTGCTATAGTGTTCAGACTGATACATCTCCTATTTTTTTTTTTTTATAACTTTGGCAAGTCCTTAACTTTGTCTATAAGATACAGACAGCCAGGTCACACCCAGTTCCTGGTTTCTCTCTCCAGGATTCCGGCCACTATCTCTCCCCTGAGGGTCTAACTTACATCACTATCGACCACGGAACAAACCCGGGAAGACGAACACCAAGCCGAGCTAAACGACAGAATGAGAGGGTTCAGTACGTCACCCTTGACTTCGAGAAAACCAGGAAATTCGCCGTCAACCACTTGAACGAGTTCAATGGTACAGACAACAGAACGGAAAAACTCTATGTCAACGCTTACTGACCTATCCGCGCCAACTTGAAATGTGTAGCCACATGCAAGAGCGTGGTTACCTCCATAATTCAACATCAACAACAACAACAACAATAACAACTATAACAATAACAACAACAACAACGACAAAACAACGACAAGAGCAGCTACATCAAACAACAACTGTGACAACAGCGACAACAACAGCGACGCCCACGACAAAACACCATTGAGAACAACAACAAAAACAACAAACCCATAACCACCACTACCACCACCTCCGCCACCAACACTACAAATAACAGCAACAAAAACATTGACAATGTCAGACTATACAGATAAATGACACATCTCTTAGGCGATTCTAAAACGTCTTAGCAATTGCAGTCATTTATTTGGTGATATACATAGTCTTATAACCATATTAGGTTATGTCATTAGGGAACTTAGATAGTACCATATTGATCCGTTATTTGACGAATATAGTTCTATGACTATATTTATATGAGCAGTCGGGTGAGCACTAGGCTTGCACGTGGAATTTAGGGACCATATTCAGGCAGTAGGTATATAAAAATTAAATTGCTGCGAAGTTAACGTCCCTGTAATGTAGTGGTAACACGTTCAGAATTTCAAGCTGAGAGACGTTGGTTCGATCCCCGACAGGAACAAAAATTTTCTAGTGTAGATCTGGGTTTTTTTCGGCCTTTCTTCTCAGAATTGATCATTCACAGTAATTTGGTAAAAATCCCTGGTGACACACTTTCCTAAAATAATATGTAACATCTGAAAAATTATCCGACTGAGCTCACATTCCTCCCCCTTATTGAGATAAAAGGAATATTACAACTGCCTTTCCACCCGGCTAATTCAGGTTCTTTCATTAGAGAATATAGATAGCACAATATTCATCAGTTTTTTTGGAGGGCCGTCATATACGCAGACATCGGGAAACATCAGATGATGTGGTAAGAGGGTTGTTTTGCTTAAGGTTTTTGTCTTATAATCTTATCTTTAGATGTATTTTTCTCAATGATGTACAATTGTAGGCTCATAGACTTAATTCTGGGCTACATCTGGATTTAAACAGCGTGCTTGAACCAAACTATCTGTTTGAACTACAACGTGATCTTCCAAGGGATTATTATGAAAGGGGGCATTTTCCTTGTGCAATTTTAAAAAAAAGCAAAACAATACTTGCTTTATAATTGCCTTGATATACCTGCTTACGTATTTCATTTATTATAACCATAATTATTATGAGACACTGATCAAAACAACATCCCATTTTTTTTTTATTGTAAATACCATTTTACTGTTATATCAACACTAACTTGTTAAAATGAATAGCAGATTTTTTGTTTCTAAACACAGTCTAAATATTCTTGTTTCTCAGTCTGAGGATTTTCTCTCAGTCATTTAATGGGCTATTAATTTGTCTTGTGTTTCCGAGAAAACAAACAAACAATATTATTATAGAGTTTTGACATAAATAATACATGATTTCATCATCATCATCATCAATGCCTTTCACCCCCAGCAGGGTATAAGCCACGAACAAGCGAATTCCATATTTCCCTGTCTTGGGCCATCTTTCCAGGTTTGCCATTTTATTTTCTAAACTGATTCCGTGCTTTCCATAATGCCAAATAACTTGTTGTGTTTTTGCGTATGAGAGTGTGTTGTTTTGTTTCTGTCTCCCATGAATGTAATCTAACGATTATAGCTACAATACCTTTATTTGCTTTAACATGACTGTGATTATTGTTGGAATGTGATACAGTTTACATTCCACTTCATTCATCGTGTCATTCCTCCGGTATAATGAAGTTTGTATGTGTGTGTGTGACGTGTGTGTGTGACGTGTGTGTGTGTGTGTGTGTGTGTGTGTGTGTGTGTGTGTGTGTGTGTGTGTGTGTGTGTGTGTGTGTGTGTGTTGCGGAGAGGGGGAGGGGGAAGAAAGGGGTGGGAAAACAGATGGAGCAAGATAAATGAGATAGACCTCCGTTACTTTATTCGGAATCTCTGCCAAAAACATGACGTAGGCGAAATTGATCTTGTACTGTCCTCATCACTTTAGTTTATATCTACATTCTGCCGGTTTGGCTTCCTCGGGGCCAAATTCAATATTTTAGCTCTTTTTTTTAAAAAAGCTCCTAACTCCCAAATATGTGACTGGTTCCAAAGCACTTGAGGCCAGGTTTCCTGTACAAAAAGTACTTATAAAGTTGTACAGTATTACAGGTGATCGGGCTTCTGTCATAACTGGCCCGATGAACATGTATCAAACAGCAATATCAAAACTACATTCACTCAACAGTCGTTGCTTATCTTGTAGTTTTGTCTGTGAAAAGTTTACAATTAACATACTATGCATGTATATCCAGTATACAGACAGTTCATTGTAAATTTTTTCATCTTAGGTGAAATTTTGATCTTAGCCGGCCCTTTCCCAACATGGTTTGGCTCTATTCTGGCTTCTCTTCATGTGGGATTTGGCTCCAATCCGGAAAAAAAAATGCTGGCAATCCTGCATAGCAAGACCACATATATATATATAGAGAGAGAGAGAGAGAGAGAGAGAGAGAGAGAGAGAGAGAGAAAGAAAGAAAGAAAGAAAACAAACAAACAGAATTCCTACAAAATGTATTATGTAAATCAACATCTCACATACAATTGTCATAGTATGACGATGTTTATACCACTTTCATTTTTTAGTTGTTGTTGGTTTTGTTGGGGTTTTTTTTTTTTTGTTCCCCCACATGTTGACCTTTGACTCCGAGTTTGAAAATTCTCTGTAAAGGTAGCTGCAGCCATGGAGATGTTACCTTCATGAAAAGTCGTAAATAGCTTTTTGTGTGTGTCTCGCTCCCAATGAACTGGAATACTGATTTCCTTATATAGTATGTGTGTGGACAAAACTGGCTGATATAATCTAAGGAGTCTCCAAAAATTAATGAAGGCGCCCATTGTTACCTCTAATCCAAGAAAAAGACATTTCTCATCGTTGAAGTGCCAAGAGTGATTTTATTATTGTTTAAATTGACATGTACCTGGCCGATGTAACTGAACAGAAATTAGATAAATTGCAAAGGGTACAAAGTAATGCGGCCCGTGTAAACCTAAAAAAAAACGAAGGTTCGAACGTAGTGAACCTCTTCTAAAAAACCCTACATTGGTTGCCAGTGAGAGCAAAAATTGAATACAAAATCCTTCTGCTTTGTTGTAAGGCTCGAAATAGTATTTCCCCTTCCTACCTATTAGAGTTATTGGAAAAACGCAAGCCAGTTAGACCCTTACGTTCTGAAAATTCTCTTATTCTTTTAAAGCCCAAGACAAACTTGAAGAAATTCCGGGAACGAGCATTTAGTTTCATAGGACCATCTCTGTATAACAACCTGCCCCGTACTATTAAAAATTCCGACTCATTGGCTGCATTCAAAGGGTTACTTAAAACACATCTATTCAGTAAACATTTTGATTGTTAATTAAACATAGCTGACTCTGTCACAACTACATTTTGAACAGATCTATATTGTTGTATATTATGACAGGTAGGTATGCGTGCGTGTGTGTGTGTGTGTGTGTGTGTGNGTGTGTGTGTGTGTGTGTGTGTGTGTGTGTGTGTGTGTGTGTGTGTGTGTGTGTGTGTGTGTGTGTTTGTGTTCGTTCGTTCGTTCGTTCGTTCGCTCGTCCAGGTACGAGTGTTTTCTCATACCTATTGTGGAGCTTGAGTGCATATCTGAGAGAATGTTAAAATGTCGGAGCGCCTAGATCCCACCTCGGGGATTGGGTGCTATACAAATACAATTTATTATTATTATTATTATGTGCCACGATGTTTATATACCACTTGCATTGTTTAGTTGGGGTTTTTTTTGTTCCCCCACATGTTGACCTTTGACTCCGAGTTCGAAAATTCTCTGTAAAGGTAGCTGTAGCCACAGGGATATTACGTTTGTGAGAAGCTGTAAATAGCTATTCGAATTTTTTATCCTAGGAAGAAAAGTCAACCCGAAAAAAGTCAAGTGGTAAAAAAGTCAACCGGAAAAAAGTCAACTCTAATGTTTGGTAACGATGAAGACAAAGATGTGTAGTGAGTGTGTGTGTATGTCATTAAAGTATCAAAATATTTCATTTTTAGTCATGTTATGAACAGTCCATTTCTGCTCACAGGGTANGGCGGGTTTGGTTGCTTCATGAAGCCTCAGCCAAAACCATCATAGGTTTATCCGTTTATCTCATTAGAAGAGTTGACTTTTTCCCGGTTGACTTTTATTCCAGCTGACTGTCGACTGACCCTCTTTTTTTCTCCTGTTGACTTTTTTTCCGGTTGACTGTCGACTGACTTTTTTCCCGGTTGACTTTTTTTTTTCCGAGCACCAGGCTGGAATGCTTATTTCCCCATACAGTATATATTTGAGCAGAGTAAGCTGGAGTGAAGCTACAGAGCTGATATCAGAGAGGACACTGGACAGGTCTATGGCACTAAAGTCGCCAGACTGACAACTCATGCTCACACGGATAGAACAACTCAAACATTCCTGTTTAAACATGTTTAAAAAATGAGGTTTAGAAATTTGTACTTGTGTTTCTGATGTTTAATGGATTTAATAATATATCCATGCAGGTTTTTAAACGATTTTTGTTTTATTTAGTTAGGGGAATACTGCAATTTCGCGAGACCTCCCAAAATTCGCGAAAATTTGGCCATCGCAACAAAAAAAAATGATTCTGCAGTGTGCTGTATATCAGAGGACTGAATGTCGATTTCGATGTGTTTACTTTCCTGTTAAAGATAAGATAAGATGATAAGATCAGATAAGATAAGTTTGTCCTTATAGGCACACTGTCTTGTTTAATAGCTCATGCATATCCGAGATACCGACTCATTATTAAATAAATAACACATACAAACACAGTACATACACATACATAATATACATTCATACAAACACATATGTATGCCATACATTTACGCACCCGCTCGCTAGTAATATAAACTCAAAGAAGAAATTAAACGTTTTGAAATGATGTTGACACTGTGCCATTTTCTTGTGGGTTGTTTGTGGTTGTAAGGAAACAATCGTATCTTAGAAAATAGAAAGATATAAATAGATAGAAAGATATGCATCTATATTTTTGTTACTATTCTTGTTGCTTTGCGAAATACCAGCGCGCTTTACTGCCATTAAAATTAAAACTCACTGACTTTTTTTGTGAGTGTTTTTTAGAAAGAGCGCATTTGTGAGCATAAAAGATAGCGAGAGAAGAGAGAGAGAAATAGAGAGAGAGAGTGTGTGTATATGTGTGTGTGTGTGTGTGTGTGTGTGTGTGTGTGTGTGTGTGTGTGTTCGTTCGTTCGTTCCTTAAAGGTGCTGTGTTTCCATACCAACAATTTGCAATTTGCATTCGTTGATGCCCATAACCTAGTTGTCTACACAAGATATGACAGTAAAGTCTCTGGTAATAATAATAATTGTGACAGTCTTATGTTGAATATTCAGAGAAATGTCAAGCTGTTTTATTATCGCCGAAAATAGAGGAGAGAATTTAAACCTTAAGCTACCATACAAACTATATTGACCATCTGAAGGTAAAGATTTCAATCAATGATTGGATATGGTGGAAGCTTATATGTCCAACAACAAAACACACATCATCTTGAGATTGCAAGAGCCAAACTATAAAAGCCTCTTTGAGCCATTTAATTTAATTTTCTCCTCGAACCACAAGACCATATCTATCTATCTATCTATCTATCTATCTATCTATCTATCTATCTATCTATCTATATGTGTCTGTCTGTCTGTCTTCTGTCTGCCTGCCTGCCTGTCTGTCTACCTGCCTGCCTGTATGTCTGTCTGTCTGTCTACCTGCCTGCCTGCCTGTCTGTCTGTCTGTCTATCTGTCGGTCTGTCTGTCTGTCTGTCTGTCTATCTATCTGTCTGTCTTCTGTCTGTCTGTCTGTCTACCTGCCTGCCTGTCTGTCAGTCTGTCTGTCTGCCTGTCTATCTATCTATCTGTCTGTCTTCTGCCTGCCTGCCTGCCTGCCTGCCTGCTTGCCTGCCTGCTTGTCTGTCTGTCTGTTTGTCTGTCTGTCTGTCCAAAACCAGATAACAACAGGGACAAGAAATAGAGAACGATTTTTTACTGTGTCCTGACAGGGCAGCATGGCACTTATGAAATGCCAGTTGTTCTTATTGGTCGAATCGTCATGACGTACTTTTTAATGCTACACTGTCTTCCCCTCTGTATCCACCCTTTTCCAGTGTTTGATTTAGGTCAACTGTGTGAGTTCATTATTGGGTTGTTATTGTATGTGACTTCTATTCGTAGAACTGTATTATGTGTTGTCTCGGTGCTATTGTATAATATTATATATTCTATTGTTCTTCCACTTACCACAGTTGTGGTCTCGATTTGAGATAAATAAACTTGTTAAACTATTTCTTTTTTTACTTTTTGTTTACAGACAATCATTTTTCACCACTGGTGTAATAACACTTAATTATTCCTGATCATCAACCTGTAATCACTTTACAAGAACATTTCTGGAATTCATGGGTTGAGGAATCGCCTTATTTATGCACATAGATAATATTGTTCGTTCGTGAATTCGTGCGCAACTTTGAAATACTATATCTCAGTAGCGCATGTAGCAAATTCGTTGAAACTTGCCACAAGGCTCGTGAATGCTAATGAACTTATGTCAAAATTTTGTCCACTTGAAAATTGCTGCCGTTTTTTATATTGTCTCTTTGAATGTTAAAAATGACAAAGGTTCCCTGGCCACTATTTAGAATTATTTACAACCGGGCAATGTCGATCGTCCATGTGAATTTAAGATCTGCTGATTACTTTTTCACCGCACCAAAGATGAAACAATAATGATGTTCTGTTTTGTGCACCGCACCACACCACACCGCACTGCACTGCACGCTCTCTCCTAATCTCTAATGAACAATGTCTGTAGCTCTTTTCTGTCTCTTACGTCATTGGTGGAATTAAAACAAAAAAAAATCTCTGATCTTCTCTTACATCGGCTCAGCGGTACTGGGATGGTCACTGACATGGTCACGTTGTCGTTAGTATGCATTACAGAATGAAGGATCTAAAAATTACTGCGGCGGCAGAAGTGGAAAACCGTAAGATGCTGAACAGTTCCACCTCATCATGAAATCCAGCATGAATTTGAAGTGTAAATTCATCACTACCAAAGGGTTACTCTCTGTGTCAATGAAGTAAAATCCTATGCGAAACAGAGAGATGTGGTCTTTTGTACTTGCTAAGGATACGCCTTCGAACCGTTGTGACGCATTAATGTTGCATCATGTTGTAAATTCTAATGTTTAGGGCACATCGTTTTAATATTCCTAAAAGATATATATATATAT
>JAWQUT010001023.1:17500-20570 GCA_033807755.1 Ellobium chinense | reverse complement strand
AAAAACCTTCTTGCTACTAACCCCGAGGAGAGTCGTATTAATAAAGTCACAGATAATAAATGCGTGAATTAACAAATACTGCGGACATCCTAACTTTGTCCCAAGCCACAACGCAGCACAATGTTGCTGGTTGAGCCGACGGGCATTTGAGTCCCGGATGGATAAGCCGCACATAATAATCCAGAATGGAAAATTATAGCGCTCCTGTCAACAAGCTATGGGTCGGTATTACTGTATAACCTCTTTGGTTTAACCTAGTGAGTATGGTTAAAAATCCCACTGTGTGTCATGGTGAGGCATAGAGTAACAGGATGTAGACTCTTTCGAGTCTTTACTTTCTTAAGAGTATAAGGTTTAGAAGAGCCTCTCTTCATTGTCTCTTTAATCGACACGTTCGGACAAGGTTTTTGCAACTTTTCAAGGTTCATTTAGCTGTGTATATAGACTCAAGCATACTATGTAATTCGCAGTTTGGTAGGGAAAATAGTTTCACTCTTAAGATTTCGAATAAACGGTCTACAATGCAGGTAGCTGGATAAACGAGAAGGCAAATACGGCAATTGTATATTGACGTGATTTCAAGAGGAAAAGACAATAAATCTGAATTCATATATTGTTCAAGTTTGTGAGCAAAATCGGATGCTGAAAATGTTTTAGAGACAAGAGCACTACAGGAAGTCTGTGGGTTTTTCGACCACATAACGTTCAAAATCCCAAGATTGCATTGTAGAGCTTCCATTGTGATATAGGTCTAGTCTGAGGTTTACCGAAACACACTAAGAATCCCTACAGTACTTACTTTTTATTCAAGGAAAGTTTTTGATGAATGTATCACAGCGAGTTTGGGAATTGTATCTAAGCGAAACAGATAAACACGGATCCAAGTTATTTCATAAATAAATACGAGGCAAAGTTAACATGACAAAGAGGTAAGGTTTTTAGAAGAAAATGGTTTCATCTTATTCGTTGAATTTCAGTAATAGAAGACCAAAGAGTATCATAATGAAAACTTTGAATTTGCCTCACACTTCTGTAATTTTGGTAAACTGCAATTCCTATAAATGCAGCTAGTATTGGCATAACAACCTACTTCAAATTATATAATTTATACTTTTAATGGCGGTAAGTCATAATTCCTCCTTAGTGCAAATTTTTGCTTGATTCACTTGTCATAATATGTGCATTGGTGTGTTATAAAATCTTATGCCAGTTCACACGTCTAAAGTACAACATTCCTTACTCTGGTCGTAAGTCATACGAGACAACTGTACAAATCTCTTAAGCTTATCTTGACGTTTTATTACATTGTGTGATGCTCTTCGTACAGGGAAAACACCGCTGACTACAGAATCAGCTTTTTAAATGAGGATTCCTTAAGATGAAAAATATTCTGCAGTCTGAAGTCTGGCACTGACCACAGTGTTGGGCAAACAACGGCTGGTTTATTTTCATTAAAGAGGACATTACAGTTCGGATTTGAGTGTGAAGCTTCGTGGAGTGAATTCGTTTGTATTTGGACGCGTATTTTTTCCACGAGTTTTACTGGCCACGGTCAGAGGTCTGGATTGTGGTAAACATCTTGGAAGATGGATACATCCCTTGAGGTTCGGCTGCTGGCATGGTGTGTCTGTGCATTGACACTGGCACTGCCAGTTTCAGGTAATACTGCTACATGAAAATGCTATACTGCATTTTTTTTTTTAATAACGAACAATATTTCTCTGCATTTAAGTCAGCGATTGACAGACAGTTGCCTATACTGTGCCAGCTTTGACAACCTTTCGATTGTAGATACAGTATCAGTTCCCCGATGAGCGATCGGACTCCGTATTTGTTCTTGTCAAATTATGTGAAAAAGAAAAAAACAACAACGTTCTGGGTCATGGTTGTTAGTCAATATTTATTTGATAGCATACTGATTCCATATTCATCAAAATTCATACGTCTTCGCATTGATTGTCTCTAGAAGTCTGTCGAATAAAGTTCCGTAAAACTCCAGAAATCATTGTGTGTAGAGGAGCCGTGCCAATCATCCAGCCACCATAAGGTAGATAAATTCTCGTCCTGATAACTGGATGCTTTCAGTGATACAGTATTGTTACTCTGCATGTTTCTGACTCCACCCTTAATACCAGAATGTATAAAAGGGACTTAAAAGTACTCTTTTATACAACGAAATTGGGNGGGGGGGGGGGGGTATGGCTGAGAGCTGGTTTGATCGATCTCCTCATAGCAGCCATGAACCTAACAGGCTAAACATTAAAGTGTATTTGAAGCATAGCAAGCTGTCTTTATTTGTCCATATGGAGGGGAAGGGCTCACTTTAGGATCCATCTTGCAAAAAATCAGCGAATGGACAAAAAAGTGCTGTTGTATTTCATAGGTGTAGAGAAATAGGTCAGCACAGGCTCGATCATGACAATCGTTTAAACCAGCATTAATGCCGTATTCGATTGGCTGATTATTGTGTCAGATGATCTTTTCATTGCCCTTGAACATGCGGAATATTGATTTTTGCATATTTTATCAGTCAAAAAATGACTTGTACGTAATTATCAATAGCCGAAACCAGGCATTATTATTTGCCACTAGACAGTACAAAGAACAAAATCTGGAATTAGTTATTTCAGAATCAGGCCATGGGATAAACGTCTGAAACAGGCTGTATTCGAGTTTCATTCCTGTCATGATAGATTACGGTCAAGAATGTAACTTGAGTTTAATGATGAGGTCACACATGAGGAAAAGAACACTGGGTGTTTTAAGTGATTATGTCGATCATTCCATCGATTAGCTGGTTAGTTCCCGTTTATGAAAATATTCGATTATGCACACAAGTCTTACGAGGAATGATATAACACATGAAGATCAGTGATAGCGGGGCCAGGCATGAAAGACAGAATTAAAGCAAACAAGAAAAAGATATAGCACCGACGGTGTGGTGGTTTTATTTTTCATAAATACGTAAAATATATTTGCTAAACATTTCTGACAACTGCCCTCATTCAGATAATTATATATACTTAAACGGCAAATCCATGTTCCGACCTCTCGGGGCCCTGCTCTCTCT
>JAWQUT010001023.1:0-15000 GCA_033807755.1 Ellobium chinense | reverse complement strand
AATGAATGAACCAATAGAGGTGCACAGTAGTCTTGAGGATTCATAGACTAGATAGATCTTTGTTACACACTGTTAAATGATGGCTTGTTACAGAAACATGGAAGAGGCATGGGGACTTTAGGAAAGGTTGGTGGTTTGGGGGGGGGGAAGGGGGAGATATGATGGAGAGATGCTGAACAACTTCTCCAAACTAACTCAACAGTCAAATCATTTCCTGATTTAGATCTAGATCTTAGACCAGTGATTTCAACAGATCAGGATGAGTCCAAAAGAATTAGTTTAGATCTAGGGTTGTTAAGACTCATACTGTCCGATAATCTACTATGCAAACTCGTTTTTCACCTACCCAGAAAGCCATAACTGGAAGATTTTTACAAGGTTTTGTCACTGTCAAACTCCGATCAAGACCTCACAACAATTCTTGGCTTGTTAGAGCAGTAATGTTGAGGGTAAAAGTCTATGGTAGGAAACAGCAGTCTTTCTCTGTAGAAGAACGTTGGAAATGAAATGACATCCCCATAATACCATTTCCATTTTTATAATTCTGCCTTGAAGAAATAATATGTGAAATTGGAAGTCTGTGCGGGAAACGTGACCGGACACTAGGCCGATGGACATTTGGCCGAGGGACACTTGGCCGAACGGACACTTGGCCGAACGGACACTTGGCCGAACGGACACATGGCAGAAGGACAGTTGGCCGAATATTTGTTGTTGTTTTTTTGGTGGAGGTGGGGCCATTCTTCAAGGGGTGGGGGGTGTTTTGTTTCATTTGACCAATGTTTATTACAGCATAATTCTTTATTGCAGTACGTATCAACATGTAAAAATAAATACATCTAGACTACGTGCATTTTTATTGTATTCATAATTTTAAAGCGTAGTTCTCATTTGTGCCGGCTTTCATCAGGAAGTGTTTGCCTTTATATACGCTAAGTTTCAAAGAGTTCACTAAGCATAAGGCGAAACTTGAGTGAGCGAAACGCTCTTACCTTTGAATAAAAACCATGCTGTGTAGACCAAAGCTTGTTCACGAAAACCTAAACAAACTTCAGGAAAAATTGGCTGGCGTATTCCTCCGGTAAATGCGTAATCGTCGTACTTTCTGGGCTTGAGTATCGATCAAATGAACTTTTTTTAGTGATAAAACTTAAATTCGCACATTCTCTGAGAGAGAGAAGAAAGTGCCAAAATGAATGAATATGACAATATGCAGGAATGAATTTCGGTCAATTGTGCTTCGGCCAAATGTTCGTTCGGCCAAGTGTCCGTTCGGCCAAGTGTCCGTTCGGCCAAGTATCCGTTCGGCCAAATGTCTGTCGGCCAAGTGTCCGTCGGTCAAGTGTCCGTTCCGCCAAATGGCTGTCAAGCCAAGTGTCCGGGAACTGTGAGAAATTATGAAGTTGGGGTGCAAGTCATGAAAATGAAACTCTTTGGAAATATTTTTGAGGATGCCGCCTTTGAAAGTGCAAAATTAAGGAGTCTTGTTCTTGTGGAATCTGTGAAAATTTAACATAATAAGGCAGTATTCGGACATACCAATACTTTTTAAATCATTGTTTATCAACATTTGCCATGACATGTTGTAAAGCGTAATCCTAAAAGAAACAAAAAAAAATTGTGAGCCATGAAGTCAGGGTGCAAGAGTAAGGCTTTTAATATAATTCTTTATGGAACCTTATTGTGCATCGTGATTTCACACTTTGCAAAATAAGGTGTTTAGAAACCTGGGCAAAAATTATTTCTGAGCTCTTTCACCGAAGAATACTCCTTGATCTAGACGTTTGTTTATTTGCGAATTGGCACTGTTCTACCGCAAAGCGTTTAGCATTCATGAGCTACTTACACAGTTAGATAAAGTAAAAGTATCTTGTTATCAAATCACCTATAATGTACGTCTAATCCACGACATGAATAATTTCTGTGATCTCAAAATATCGTAGCGATGATAAAGCAAAATAATGATGGATGTAATATAATGATAAATAAATGCTATTGGCACTCAAGACGATGTCATCGTGGCCACAGTAGATGATGGTTTAGATAATTCTTGCAGGGAAATCTACTTTTGTTTATCAACGTTGAGAAAAATATTCTCGCAGCCAGGCAATGATAGTAAGTAATGAAAAAGTAAAAGACGGACAATTTAGATAAGGACTTCGATTGGAGCATGGTAGGGGAGAGAGAGAAAGAGAGAGAGAGAGGGAGAGAAGCAGTGCGATGAAACTGTTAAACTCTTATGACGCTATATATATCTAAACATTTCTCTTTCCTACAGCCAACAGCTCATTCTGTCCTGACAATGGATGGACCTACCACAGCGGCACAAAGACTTGCATGCAAGTAATAAAAGGATACAAAAATTATCAGGCAGCTGAACATTATTGTAATGGCTTCAAAGGTGGGCACCTCGTACACATATTCAACAAAGAGACAGACGACTTCGTTAAAGGTAATAACAACGTATGTTATATCTTGCCTAAAATTTTATCAAAGTGCTTGATTTGCCAAAAGGATGGTTCTCTTAGTTCAGTAAACAAATAAAAAAAGTCTGTCTCAATTCTCATGCATATTTCTCTAATTAGATTCAAGAGTAAAATGCCATTTGGTAGTAATGTGTTAGCAGTCAGTTACTTTAGTATTCCTGTCAGTCCAAACTAAATTGACTGAAACCAGCGTACCAAAATACGTACACATCACTAAAAAGAGGCACATATTATTTATCTATCAAGTTCATCTCGTAACGAAAGTTTATCTGATGACATCATCCACAGAAAGACGGCCACAGCCGCAAATATTGCGAGGCATTTGTGTGGCAATAACCAGTTGTTCTCTTTCTTCATTGGTGTCAGAGGTCATATCGCTGTGAACATGTCTGCACTAGAATTATTCATTACCTGGAGCGTACATCCAAGAACCTCTTACTGTTGCATCACAGCAGTGTGACTTTTTTTCCCCGGAAAGAAATGAGATTATATATACCCTTTGCTTTCTTATGTTAATAAAATGTCTAATGTTGTTGCTTATTGTGAGTAAACATTTTAAGGAGAAGTAATCTGACAGACAGCCCAGGAGAAGTCATTACTGAAACCCGTTAATAGAATATTTTTATCTTGACCTCTTATAGGGGGGAGGGGGGATGTGACCTACCGGCTTTTACTGATGACTCAGAATATTAAAATATTAATTTTTTTGTAAACAGAACCAAGCAAAGTACTCTGAGATACTGCTAAAAAAGTTCATGTTCAAAGTACAGTTAGAAGTGGTCGAGTATACAATATTTAAAAATGGTCCTTGTAACTGTGAAATAAAAAAAGAATGTGCTATGCACTTGGTTCCATACTCAGGCACTCCTATACTCCACATCATAAGTAACACAAACATTTGATTGAAATATCGCTGTACACCGAAACATTTTTAAGCGGATTCCTATTAGGGAGAAACTGCTAACCCAGACCTCGGTGCATTAGGCCTGCCGAAGACTGTGCAGTGTGTAGTAGTGATAGGCAACATTCAAAGCCGGATTCGACTCCATCGAATCCTCTTACTTCGGAGTATGAATCTAAATTCGAATCCTGAAGTTGTCTGAATTCAAATGCTACGGCCCACAGGAAATAAAAGCAAGGAACAAAAAATGCCACATTAAAATTTGTGATGACCCTCAAGTTTATTTAAATTGAAAATACATTATAAAAGGCCCAGCGTGGAATCTGGTGGCGGTTTTCTTGTCACTCTCAGAAGAACAATCATAAATTCCATAAGTATTCCCCTACTCCCAGGGTCCAAATCCGAGCCCGAATCCATCAATATATTTATCAGTATATACTTCAGTATACATCTTCCTCATAATGTCTTTTAACGGGTTCACAGGGATCTTAGTCTGTCTCAGTTCCCATTTTTCAGTTCAGTCTTTTAACTGTGATGAGTTACATGGCATTATGTATGTTGTTATGACGGATTCTATTTGGAGTTGATTCTTGCAGTGTAAAAAGGTCGAAAGTAGTAGTTGATTCTAGTGAACGTGTCCCAACTGTTGGTAGAAATGATTCTAGAAGTTGATTATTGTTGCAGAGATTCTGAGCACCCATTCCGTCGGTGAAGCCTTCATTGGTCTTAATGATCGACTTATAGGAGGTGACTACACGTGGACAAATGACCAGCAAGTAAGTACACGAACAGCCTGAGCCCCTGTATCTGATTGATAGCGTCAAATTTCATGACAAACCATCTAGCAAATTATTATTCTACACGTTCTTGAATGGAAATATACCAGTCTAAAGCCATGTTGTTGTTGTTCTTGCTGCTGCTGCTGCTGTTGTTGTTGTTGTTGTTGTTGTTGTTGTTGTTGTTGTTGTTGTTGTTGTTGTTGTTGTTGTTGTTGTTGTCGTTGTTCTTAAATTTGTAATGCCCCTAGACGGTGCGAGAATTTTTTTGCGTTTCTGACGTCGAATGGCTACTTGGCTGTTAAGGCTTTAATTCATTTGTCGTCAAAATATTGGTCACCCAAACGATTCACGAATGAACTGTACTTTGTCAATGGGTAGGACCGTAATTATTGGCTTTAAGCATGTCAATCAACGTAAATAAAATATAAAGTTGGAATATTTGGCTGAATTAAGTTGGTTGGTTTCTGAAAAAGTAAAACAAGAATTGAAGTTGAAAGATGATTCTTGAGAAAATAAAATTGGAATATGGTGCTATATCCAAAATGGCGATCCTTGAGTACAAGACCCTTATGATAAGAGTTATTACTAGATAGTATACCTGTTTGCTCTGACGCCAGCGAGGCTAATTGATAAATAACCAGTATGTATTTTTGTTCCAACCCATGAAACCAAGCTGATGAAAGTATAGTGCGCTTAATGTGCCTATTTAGTTAATTATTGTATGTACCGTCCAGACAAAGTAACGCATATTTTAGTAGTAGGTAAAATAAAGTTGTAGTCAATGCCATGCAGTACAAAACATGAACAGACATAAAAACAGAGTCAGTTAGATATCCGTTCATGATCTTTTTGCTATTGACTGAGAATACCCGGTTGAAGATTAGCACGTCACAGATCTCAAGGAGACTTGAAGGTCAATATCTGGTATGACCACCCCCCCCCCCNNNCCCCCTTTTGCAACAATGACTGCCTCGCATATTTGATTCCGTACAGTTTGGTCAGATATTCTCCTTCGGCCAGAAAGTGTCTGGACTATCGACGATGCCCATAGTAAGCGATTCCTGAAACGACGCTGATAATTAAAGTAATCCTGTGCCAGAGTTGTCGCCCTTGGTCTACTGTTGGTTTGTGACACCTATTAGAAGGGCAAATCACTCATAGTGTACAACCCAATTAATCCGCTAATCTATAAAATCCCCCTTTTTTGGGGCCCTGCCAGCCAGTGTTAGGGTGTAGAAATGTGTAAAATGACCTGTGATCTAAATAAAGCATCCACTTTTAAAGTTTCAGGTACAATTTGAGCCTTCTAGATAAAAAAATAAAATGTGTAGACCTATGTATTCGCACGCGGTCAAAACCAGCCAAATGAAAATTTGGGGACCAAATCAGAATTTGAGGTGATCTTTTTCAAAAGACATTTGTGAAAAATTTTGGGCGTTGACCCCCCTTTTTCTTCCCGTTAAAAGATCGGGCAAAAGAAGTACTTTAACCTCCATGGAAGAAATTTCCCCAAATCACAGTGGTATATTTAGAATAACGCAAAATGTTAATAGGGCCGAAAGAAGAAAAAACAATAGGTGTCAAAGACCTGTTTCTAGGACGTAGTGCTGTCGAATTGGTTACAATAAATCAATTAACAAGACAGCTCATCGTCGCCTGAGATACATTAAACTAAGTGTGCTGCAACATGATCCTGCCTTTCGCCGGCCTATTAACGTTCAATAGCCTGCTCTTTTTATTGTTGAGTTAAACAGATTGTTGCGGTTTTAGCGAAACAAAAACCACCGGAAAGCTCTGATGGTCTCATTGTATACCCAGCCTTAGTACTCACACACATGCAAAATTTCGTGAAGTTGTCATGAGTGGTCACTGTGTCATGATATGTTTTCTAACCATTTTAGTTTTATTTTAAATCTGCTCATGTGTGGTCATTATTAGAGTAAGGGGCACGCAACGCTCTGACAGTGTTACCATTTCACCAAAGACAAAGACCAACCCATAACACAGTTCTTCACTCTTTCATATTCTATTAAAAACTGAACGATATTGGGGTAATAAAATATGCGTTTCTTTTTTGGGACAGTAGAAATTATAAAATCCACTCGAATGATCTGTAAGTATGCGATATCTCAGATGCTGATTTACCAAGTTCACGGAACCTTGGTACAAGGCATGTCATCGCTTATTTATCTTGTTTTTTTTATTCTTATGTGAACAGTGAAGCCGTTTGCGGCGCTCTTTGTGTTTTATATATAGGCCTCTCTCTCTCTCTCTCTCTCTTTCTCTCTCTCTCTCTCTCTCTATATATATATATATATTTTTTTTTTTATAAGATATATATATATATATACACACACACTAGTCAAAGCACCCGCAAATTTGCAGCGTTATCGTGCGAAGCAAATGACCAAACTACATAATATACAATAATAATACCGCTTCTCTTTTTGTAATTATTGTGCTTATACACGCAGTTGTGTGTAAACAAATCGGTTACACTGAAAAATAAAACAAAAAGAAAAACCCCGCTAAAAATTAATGATTTTGCTCAACGCCAGCCTCTCTAAAAACCCGCCATATTTGAGGAATTTGGCCTCAAAACACCAGTTTGACTGCAGACATCACAATAGTAGGGATGTCATGAGCATAAACGCCAATTTAAAAAAAAAATAGAACAGGTCATTTGGATATGGTAAAATCCATTTTCTACATATTTCTGAGACATTCAGGAACAGCGTTGTCCACCATTTTTTTTTACAAGGACCAATTATGGTCGGTCTATGACTTACACATTATGATGAAATCAGTGGAGTGTGCACGGGAGGAAGCGTTTCTTGGCTGTTGGTACAGCCAAATCTACGACTTACATATTTCTGTCGGAAAGCACCAGTATTGGCACTGGTGGTTCACAGGATCAAAGTCATGTTCATTCTATAGATGCTGCTCCTTTTCGTAACGATGATTATGTTCACTCTGGCTATCGACTCTGCTACGTACACATTCTCGATCTGGCATCTGATTAATAATGCTCGGTTTCAACTTCGGGGACGGGAGGTAAACATTTCGTTTCAGAGGTGAACCACAAAAACCAATGACGTATGGTCCATTTAAACTTACTGAACTGGGACAGTATTTACGAAACAAAGGAAGTTTTCGTTATTATCAAAATATCAAAAGAAACACCTTCAGACCAAAAGGAAGGTGTTTGCAAAATTTTGGGCTGTTTGGTGCACAAATAGTCGAGATATGACTCCTACAAAATTGCACGATTTTTTCATAATATAAGATTATATATATATATATATATATATATATATATATATATATATATATATTAGTCAAAGCACCCGCAAATTTGCGGCGTTATCGTGCGATGCAAACAACCAAACTACATCTACAACATTAACACTGCTCCTCTTTTTGTAATTATTGTGCTCACACACGTCATTGTGTGTAAATATATCGGTTAAGCTGAAAAACAAAACACAAAAAAAAACGCTAAAACTTAACGATTTTTCTCAACGCCAGGGAGGTTTTCCGCCATATTAGAGGAATTTATCCTCAAAACATCAATATTTGACTGCAGATACCACAATAGTAGTGACATCATGAGCATAAACGTCCATTTAAAAACACCGAACTGGAACCGTCTTCACGAAACAATGAAAATTTACATAATTATCAAAATAATACTTGCGGACTCTTTAAGGCAAAGAAATTATCAAAAGAAACACCTTCAGACCAGAAGGAAGGTGTATGCAAAATTTTGGGTTGGTTGGTGCACAAATAGTCAAGATATGGCTCCTACAAAATTTCACGATTTTTTTTATAAGTGTGTGTATATATATGTGTGTATATATATATGTATAATGACGACGATTCTCAAGTCAAGAAGTTTGAATTACATAAGGCGTCAATAACAAGCAACAGTCACCACAGCTGCATTTGTTTGGTCCCTGCTGCTGCACGAAAGGAGAGGTCCTTTATTTTGTGGGCAGTCCAAAGCAAAGAATGTATCAGTCTCTAGCAAGCCAAGATAGCTGCGGCTAATGCGGAAGAGCAACAAAATAATGCACTGACTTGCATGTTTTGTTTGCTATACTGACATCTCTGTGTCTTTAATTAACATATCGACGTTAATTCTTGCCACAGCCTCCTCTGATACAAAGTCGTTGATAACAGGTTAGATGGTTGTCATTATGCCAAGCTCTCACTTCCGGTCTTCGCAAAGGACGTCACATTTCTAACATGTCTAGCAGGTGCGTATACATCCTCTCTGTAACTGCGTGGACTAATTAAAAACGGATCCCATATTTTCACCGGATCACATACAGTGTTTGGTCTACAAGAAAGAAACTCCTACCCCACCCACCCCTTCCCCTTCTACCAGATTTTGAAACAAAGTTTTTCTCAAAGCTTATAACACGAGAAGGAAAACTTTACCTGATACCAAGAATACAATCTCTATATTTGGCTGCGAAAAACATTTAAACTTTATTGTAATTGATTGAACTAGTATCAACACCACGCAGTGCAGGTAAAGATATTTATATGAACCAATAGAGTCAAAGTGCTAAACTTATATAGTTCAAGTTCAGAGATTTTATTTGGCCATAGGCCAACATCATACAGTACAATACAATATTACATGAGTACAATCCACTGCAAAGACGCCCACATGTTCCTCACGCACACTATTTCCACTCACCTACCACTCTCTCATCTAGCTGACACCCACTTTATATGCGCAAAGTCAACACATTTGCCTGAAGGCTTTTTTGTGTGTGTGTGTGTTAGTGCTAGTTCCGTAGTGTATTGTGTAGTCCTAGTTGGTAGGACCCGTGTCTCCCCGTCTGTCTCTCTGTTCGTCTGTCTCGTCTATCCTTCTGACTGTCTTTCTGTTTAAAATACAGATTCCCCAGTCTGGGGGATTTGTTACAACCCCATTATTTAACATGTGATCTTGCTTTTAATCCAGTATTACTTCCTGGTCTGCTCGTGGATCCTTTACCCTGTCCGCGAGGTATTTGTCATTGTGGGTTTCTTTTTTTTTTAAATTTTAATTTAGTCTAGTAATATGTTAATGGTTCTTATTCTGCTGCAACTTTGCAAACTCCGTTTCTGCTAGAGGTGGCCTTATTTAAATCCAGTATAATTGTTGATCTGCCACAGCCATCCCTGTCCCTCCTGGGTGGTATTTGCTATTGAGTTTTTCTTAAATCTTATTCATGTTGTAATGCTTTGGTGGTTTTAGTTGTTTGTTGTTTTTTTTTTTTTATACCACGCTGTAGCCCTGTAATTTCTAAATCTAAAAGCATTATAGTGCATACATCCTCTGCCCTCTACAATTTAGTACGTGACCTTACTATAAGATATTCTAGTCCTTTCTTTGATCCTCAAAGAGGAGGGATGGGGTGGGGGTGCATTTGTCAGTGTGGTGTTCAATAGTCTCGTTTATTCTGTAAACTTCTGAAGATTATTGCCCTGCTGTAACCCTGCAATTTTAGACAATTCAATGCAGTAAATGTTCCCCATGAACCCCACCATTTGGAGGGTGCCATTAACTAAAAAAAAGTCCAACAATAATCTGTTTCCAAAGATTAACGATCACATTTAGTATAGCCTCAAGCACGATTAAGTAGACTATCTTTCCATGTCAGTTTATAACCTTGGAAGCAATAATCATGTTGTCTTTAGTTGACACAAATATCTGAAATTGTTGGAAAGTCAAGTTTCACATACAATTCTGGAGATAGTAGAAGATAAATTGAAAAGAAAAGTTACACATTCGTAAATCCATACCATTTTGGACCAAAGGTTCTTTATACGACTTAATGACTTTTGTTAACAAGATGTTATTTGGCGATCTTGCATAGTCGTTATGACATAATTTTCTTAAATGGATGCTTGGTTTGTGTGCGAAGTGAACAATATTACATGACACTGGTATCAAATTATAAAA
Organism: Ellobium chinense; assembly: GCA_033807755.1. Classification (NCBI taxonomy): domain Eukaryota; kingdom Metazoa; phylum Mollusca; class Gastropoda; order Ellobiida; family Ellobiidae; genus Ellobium; species Ellobium chinense. Next base: position 4,872 of record JAWQUT010001023.1, on the reverse strand, counting down.
AACTAATCAAATTATAAAAACTAAATATGGTATCAAATTATAAAAACTAAATATGGTATCAAATTATAAAAACTAAATATAGTATCAAATTATAAAAACCAAATATGGTCTTAAATTATAAAAACTAAATATGGTATCACATTATGTCTTCTTAGTTGAAGGTTTCGTAGTTATCTTCAAATTCTGAATATGAATTGAAACAGTAGTGAGTTTGCGTCTGTTTCATAAAACTGTTTTGACAGTTTACTCTGACAAGCCATGCTGTATGACCAGTGTATTTATGTACAAATGTGTGAAAGCATGTATTATGGTAGCACAGAATTTTGTACAGCAACAAATCAAACTGTTAGGTTGTTAAAGTAAATCTTCAATCAGTTGTAATAAAAACAAGGGAAAAAAACAAACAAACAAAATTTAAAAAATAAAAAAATATTTTCGAAATTCTGCACTTAAATACATATGATTTGCTACTAATGTTGCTGGGTTCCATTTGATATTGTATAGCTGGCACTCCGATCAGGCATCCATCCTTCAGACTTAAAAAAAATGACGTCGTGAGGTTCATCGAAGTAGAAAAATATAGTCCTAATAAAACAGGTCATTAAAGTGTTCTGTAATACTTTTGAAGTCAAAATGTTGCTTTCATACCAATATTTAAAACTTTCCGACTTTCTCTCCCCTAATATCTACAAAACTTTAAATAAAGCTGAATCTTTATGTTATTTCAGATTTTTGTTTCAGTTAAAGACAAAGTAACCGTTTCTTGCAATGCTATACTTTAACATGGGTGGATAACCTACTTTATAATGCAAAAATATCTGTATCAAATTCTGTTGTTAATCTGTGAGAGGAGACATTACTACTTTGCTTGACATTAAGACATATTATGCCCACTAACCGGTAGGTTTCAGGAGTTCACGCACTGTAAAGCTTGTAAGTTCTGAAAGATCACAGCGAGATAACAACCGTCAAAACATTAAGAAACGAACAAGGTTTAAGAGAAACACAGTTATACATATCTCTCGAGGAGGGGGCGGGTCAGAAAACGGACCGAGATGTAACTTTAACTTAGGGTACTTGAAGGTCGCATCAGAATCTTAAATGGTGGGGCTCAGAGGGCGAATGCATTCAGTGCTTGTAGATTCTGAAATCGGTAACCGTGCGGTCATTGTCTTGGTGGATTCAAGGCCTCGAAACTTCTATCACAAATAATGAAAAAAAGTTTCAAAGTTTACTCGGCGCAACATTCGCAAAGTGTTTGACACTAAGAATTCTTTACTCTGCGGCAGATAATGATCAATACAGTTTAAAAGCTCCAGGAGGTCTAAACACTGCACTTATCCAGAGTATTGTAAACTTGAATGCTTTAATGTTATTGTAAATTCCCATTTGGCGACCAAACACTTAGTGCTCTGTTAGTTTTTACTAAGCGCAAATTAGCAAACTTAAAAAATGAAAATAAAATACGAGTTTATTTATCTACATCGTAGGGAAATTGTTTTACAATGTAATACAGTGTTATACATTTCATTCATAATACATAGTCTATACACATGATACATGTAAATACATAATATTACAAATGAAATACATAACAAAGTCATTGCTGGTCGCCAGCGGGGCAGCGCTCTGGTCCCCCCAGCTTTAAAGCCAGGTACTCATTTACACCTGAACCGAGTGAGGAAATGGAAGTGAATTATCCTTCCCAGGGACACTACAACGTAAACTGTCTAGCTCACGAGCCAAACATATAAACCTTAGACTTGAAAGTCTTCAGTTTCTGATTACGACTCACAAACCGCACGGCCATGCTTAGTTTCTCTTATTTTCAACCTACGACTTACCTAAGGTCAACGTATCTCACATGCAAATTTCCAAGTACAGTAAATCTACTGGACTGTTTTTGCGATATTGCATTTCGAATTGGGGCGAGTTTGTGAAGGGATTATAGTAGATGTGGCGAAAATATGAGTACAGTAAACACCATCAGCAAGTCAACGCACTCTTTTCTAGCTCTTCTGCATCCGTTGCAGCCATGCTTAGATAGAGATACTCCCATTGCTTAAAATCTCAGAGGGACCGCCAACAGAATAAAAGGACCATCCTTTTCGTGCGCTCTCAGGAGCCAAACAAACCTAGCCCAGGGGCAACACCCCCCGCCCCCTTATCAATATCATGCACATTGTTTGAGTGCGTAGACATATTGAAAGTCACACGCGTCTCGCAGGTGCAAGACAGACCAATTTAAAACAAATACAAACATCGTTTCATTATGAAGATATACCTTCGTGTTTTCAGCTGGGTTCTAGGTACACTGGATGGGCGAATGATGAGCCTGACAGTTCTGTTTCGAAGAGGAATGTTGTCATTACACGATATGGATGGATGAAACGGTCCTCTACGTCTGAAAGGTATTTTCTGTGCCAGGTAGACCCAGGTATGTGAACCATCCATCCATCTATCCATCCATCCACTCACCCACCCATTTATCCATCCATCCATCCATCCATCTATCCATCCATCCATCCATCTGTGCATACCTAGATCTGTATCCATTTATCCAAAAATTTATACGTGCGTGCATGTGAATGTCTGTATATATTCTCAGTTAATTCTTACATCCAACCGCTCAGCCAACTTGTGAGCCAGCCAGTCTGCTAGGCAACCACCACCGCATAAATTCACAAAAAATGAAGCTTCCATGATCAAGAAAATTGTAACGTAAGAAGCCAGCAGCGACACAGATCACAGAAACAGGAAAAGAACAGCTGTTTTCAAGGGATTCTTTAGTCATGTAGAATAGGAACATCACAGTCACCACAAAGATGCATGCTCTAAAGACCTGTTTGGTCTGATTTTTATAAGATAAGTTACGTTTATTCATTCACAAGGGAAATGTGTCTTTGTTACAGTGATTACAATTGTTATGTTTACAGAAATACATAAAGAAAAACACTCATGCGTGCAGATACTCTCATGTATACATGGACTTGCACACACTGTCTTTTTCTCTCTCCCTCTCTCACCTATCCACACTCAAGTCTACATGTGGTCATAGTGNCACACACACACACATACATACATACATACATACATACATACATACATACATACATACATACATACATACATACATACATACATACATACATAAACATTTCTCTTTACTTCTCCAACACACACATACACACCGTACACCCATACATGCATGTATTTTGAGACAGACCGGTTCGAAATTTTGATCACCATAGGTCTACATAGCAGAATCATGAAGAGTCGCGTTTCACTCTCACTGAAAAGGGTACAAAGGAATTCCGATATCTTTTAGTTCGAGATCTTTGTGAAAGCAGTCTGCCGCTACGGACTGAACGTTCATAGCGTATGAATAATGGGTGACTTTGATCATATAATATTTTCTGTATTTTCGAAGAACACTTTCCTACATACAAATCCTCAAGACAAAAAAGGGTAGTTCAGAATTTATTATTTTTGCAGCTCTTTTTATTATACGATTTATCTTATTTTTATCTTGTGTTGTTATGTTTCCACCCCAGTAGCTGATACCAAATGTCAGCATGCTCTGCAGTGTTGCGTTGAAAATTAGACTGATGAGATTTGTTGGGGTGTTGAAGGATCGTAATTTTCTTAAGAAATAAAGTCTCTGATTTCATTTTTATATACAGCTGTTCTATTTGATAATGCCATGATAGTTTTTCATCAATTATTATGCCTAAATATTTATAATACAGGACACGTCCCATGTTTTCGTCCTTAATGATCAGGAGAGCGACAGGACACTTCTTGACTCTGTAATCGATTAGCATTTCTTTGGTTTGGTGACATTTAAAAGTAGATATTACAAACATAATATTATACAGGTTACTAGTATATACCCTCGATATTTAAACGGGACCGAGATGATCAAATTACCACTCATAAATTCATGCTGCTACTCATAAATTCATGCACTTTATGGTAATAATGAATAGATCTGGATATTAATTATGTACTTTAAGAGCGATCCCATTTTTCCGTTCCAAAAATTAAATTACGGACAAACTAAAATGATGATTTTTGTTTACTTGCAATTTTCCCATTGACATCCGTGCTTAATGCCAGTCTGTGGTGTCCAAGAGTCACATGGTGGAAGTGGATGGGGAATAATTGCATATTACTACTGTTCCTGCCTTTGCCATTTTATATCTAAACTGAGATCCAATCACTCGCCAGACACTCAAAGGATATTAATATAAATAACAACACGTCTTCTGTGAAGTTTTGATTGTATGATGTGGTTCCTCAGTGGAGTTTTCCTTGCTATGGATGCGATGGATTGTAATGAACAAACAAAGAAAAAAAAACTTGATGCAGTAAAAATGAGGGTTTTTTTTTTTGGTTTATTGGACACTTGTTGAGAATATCCAGGACTGGGAAGAATTTGACGTTCACAACGTGACAGAAGAACAAACATGTAATACAATTTAGACCACTCAGCTAGAATCTTTGGACGTATCATCAAAATGTGGAAATGGAGAAGCTCGCTATTTATAGAAAGATCGAAGAAAGTGAGATAAAGGAAGAGAAAGAAAGTACACAATAGTAATGATGATAATAATATTGTATTCTTATTACAAGAAACCAACTCTTTACATTAGGGGTAGGCAGGCTGCTGTAACCTGCCTATGTCTTATATAGAAATTTATGTCATAATAACGTTCATCATATTTGGGCTACCAGGACTAAAAAGTGAAACGCCTTAGCTAAAGTAACTATTTCCTGACTAAAAGCAATAATGGAAGGGTCCTATCTGAAATAAAAATATTTTTTTCAAGGCCATTCATGCATCAAAACATCATATCACACACCCTCTCA
>JAWQUT010001021.1:58833-69924 GCA_033807755.1 Ellobium chinense | reverse complement strand
CCCCCCCCCCCCCTTAACTATGCTGCTTTTTTTTTTTCTCTTTAAGTACAGTATTCAAAAATACCGACTTTCAAAGTTTTAAACTGATAGGCAAAAACTTGATATGAAGTTGTAGTTAATGATTAAGATGACACTGGGGTACAAAAATTCTACCGCCGGGCTTTGTGTTCTGCAGGGATATGCATTTATATTCTGTTGCCGCACTCAAACGTAGCAAGCGGATGGTAGATCTAGAATAATATACTCTATCATTGCACCTTGAGGGTTAATTGAAGATGTACCCTTTATACACACAAGAAGCTATCGTGTCGAGCACCTAACGATTAAAATCTCAGAACAAAAACAAATCAAAAATAGAAAGCTTCAACAATAGTTCAACAGTTTTAGAGCCTGATCTAAAACAAGAGATTACCTTTTGGCATTGGTCAGTTGAGCTCCACCAGCCATGAGGAGAAAGACAAGCGCGATAGAGAAGCACAAGAACCTTGGCATTTTCGTGTTTTACCCTCAGTTACCGATCTCAAAACGAAGATGAATGGTTTATCTGTGGAAAACAAAAAAACTTTTTTTCTTCAAAGCAAATGGCATTTCTTTTTATTGGGAGACAGCGTGGTTTGGGAGTCGTACTCAGAAACTAAAGACTTTCAAGTCTAAGGTTTATGTGAGATTTGGTGACAGGGCATTTTCATTTGCAGGCCCTCAAATCTGGAATTCCTTGCCCTTGCCTTTACGAAACATCACGTCACTGCAATCTTTTAAAACTCAGTTAAAAACACATCTGTTTGAGAAATATTTGCTATAAGTTTTGTACTCTTATGTCAACGCCACTCAGACGAGGGACAACTGACTCTACACAGCTAATGACTCTATTATCATCTGTTAGATACTCATGTGTGTGCTGGTGCGTATATATGTGTGTTGGTGTGTCGGTATGAATGCCCTTATGTATGTATTTGTATTAAGCATGATTGGGTGATTCATGATTTTGTAAGGGTATGCCTTTTATTGCCACTGTTAAGCGCTTTGAGCCTTAGGAAAAAGCGCTATAGAAATGAGCTTTATTATTATTATTATTATTATTATGTGTTTGACTCGCGAGCTGGGCGGTGTACGTTGTAGTGTCCTTGAGAAAGACACTTCGCTTCCATTTCCTCACTCGACTCAGGTGTAAATGAGTACCTGGCTTTAGAGCTGGGCGGACCAAGGCGCTGCACCGCTGGCGACCAGGAATATCTTTGTTATGTATTTCATTTGTAATAGTATGTATTTACTGTGTATTTACATGTATGATGTGTATTATTATATGTGTTTGTATTATGAATGAGATGTGTAACACTGTATGGCATTGTAAAGCAATTTCCCTACCGGGGTAAATAAAGTCGTATTTATTTATTTATTTATTGTTGTTGTTGTTGTTGTTGTTGTTGTTGTTGTTGTTGTTGTTAGTGCTATTGCTGTTGTTGTTGTTGGTGGTGGTGGTGGTGGTGGTGTGGTGGTGGTGGTGGTGGTAGTATTGGTGAATCTGTTTATGACCACAGTGAAACAGGTGCGTAGTTGCTGATAGCTTCTTTGTGTAGTGGAACATGAATACTTCAACTTCAATAACACATTCACTTTTCGGACCAACTTACTGAGAATAGAAATCCACTGAATATTATTTCAGGGGTATGGTGGCTAAACGGTCACAATGTTTTAATCAGAACTGGAAGGTCTTTATTGGATTCCTGTCGTATGTTATATAGTTGTAAGTGTCCCGGGACAGCATTTCATTTACATTTTTCTCAGTATATTTATCTGTAAAATAGGGATCTGGCTATAGGCAGTGAAAGACAATGTCAGAATCCTAGCAATCAGAGCATGAAAATGGCAGTGACTCTGTGTGCTTTACTGGAAATAAAGAAAGTCTTGAAAAGATCTGGCCTGCTGGGGACATAATAATGTGAGGTCACATGCAAACACACACACACACACACACACACACACACAGAGAGAGAGAGAGAGAGAGAGAGAGAGAGAGAGAGAGGGAGGGAGAGAGAGAGAGAAAGAGAGAGAGAGAACATAATTGATCCTTTTGTTTCTATTTTCCTGTAAGAGACACAATGTGTCTTTTTCCTCAAATATAAAGAACGGTAACTCTCGAACCACACACTGACCGAAAATTCCGTTTGACCGTTTTCTGCTTTTTGGCTTTGTAAATATCAGTATCAACCGCAGAGGTTTGTGCTTGCAAATGAATAGTCCCTGTCAAATAATCTTTATTAAGCTGTAACAATGGTAATATTGAAATGCAAAATTCCTGATGCCAGCCGGTTTGTTGCATTTATTGCGTTTTATGCTTACTAATTTTAAAAAGGCAATTTGCACTTCGCCGCCAAAGGTAGGGTGCCAAAATTTTGCAGACAGACCTAAATACTTCTGCAAACCTAAGGTTGAAGTTTGCTCCATGGAATAATGAACTATACACGCTGACAATGTTTAAAGTTACAGTGGATGTAGGGTGAAAAATGTGAGGTCTAACTGAACATCTGAAGCGCTTTTAAGAGGAAAATGACCCATCAGCCCAGAGATTAACGCACTCATATACAAAGTAGATTTCAGCAAACCTCATTTGTCTACGATCTCCTACCACTTTTGATGCTATTAATGAAGGATGATAATTGTTGCTGTTTATGAAGATGATAATATCGAAGAAAATGACAGTAAAACTTACTTCACGATGCGTACAATGTTTCTAGTAGAATGGCTGTCAACTGGCAGGATGAAGTGAATGGTTTCTGGACGACAGATGTTTAGCGGACAACCACAAGTGGAGAGTATTATTCTGTGTCGAAATTAGGATGCATGGGTATATATATAAACCCGGGCTTTTATAGCTATGTTTGAATTATGCATTGTATTGTTCCTGGTTTTTGTCGGTTTTGTTGTTAACCGTCTAGTGCCCAGGTATAGAAATACTGGTAGTAAAGTTTTGAAAATTCACATACACACTTCAAATGCCTCTCAAAATACATATAAAACATTGATTTTGAACAATTTCAATATGTAATAGGTGAAAAATTTTAGGTCAAATTTGGACCTCCGGGCACTGAAGCATCCGTGCCATACTTGGACCACTGGGTTGTGTGGGTTGCCAAATATGGACCAGTGGGCACTAGAGGGTTAATTTAAAAAAAAAAATACATCAATTATTTTTGTCCTTTTTGTTTGTTTTTTTATTAAAAATTGCCAACATGAAAGACTTACGTTAAAGTCCACTCTTTCGACTGAATTTGTTCATACACCGTCAATAAATTACAATAAGACTTCAGAAAGTTGAAGTCCAAGATTTGTGTGTGCGTGTGTGGAAATTTGCTGCTGAAGAATATAAAGAAGAAGCTGAAATAGTTTGGTTACGTGAAAAGACATCATCCCATAGAAATAGCAGTTGTATTAATTAGAGTACGCGTGGTAATCGAAGACATAGATAGAAGACAGTGCATCCAGAACTTTCTGAGCATGGGTATAGCAGAGGCATGACAACAGGCAATAGGAGATCCAGGGTACGTCTTTTTCTCACCTGAGTTAGCCCGCTGGGTAGTGCAGGAGGTAGCTATTACTTAGAAAATTTGGAATTTTTTTTTTTTGAGTTGTGCTTGATGTAAGAGGCTCGATAACAATGCCGGGCATCATCTACAGTTTCAAATTTGTTTTTGGAATTGTTTGTTTTAATCAACGGAGACAAGGGAGGTTTTTATACTAATAAATGAGGCAAAGACATAAATAAAGCAAACACCACACACAAGTTCACTGCATTCTTTTCTTCCGCAATAGTCACAGCCATTTTGGCTTGCTTAGAGACCTTGTACTCTGTTGCTTAGAATCTTAGAAACACCGACCACAGAGCAAAAAAACAGCCCGTTTCGTAACATCCGCGGTGACAATACTTTGGTGTGCAACAGTGGTGGCCACCATCTACGGTTTCAAATTAATATGTGAGTGGAATTTCTTATTAACGATCTTGATTCGGAGACAAGGGAGGAATTTATGCTAACAAATGAGGCGAAGATATAAGTATAGCTAACACCATTCGCAAATCAGTGTACAGTTTCTTACTATCCCTATTTCAGACACAGCGTCTTGGTTTGGCTAGAGACTTATAGTTACTAGCAGGTTACCCGTTCTACGAACGGAAAGGACAGGAGGATAAAAATAATACTAAGAGTATTTGAGATAGATTTATGAGGAACAAAAAGTACAGGTGATAAGAGAACATATTGACATTTGTCCCCACAAATGAACAAAGCTTCACCACACCGCATGACGCGCGATCTGAGAATGAAAGTCACGATCACCAAACGTCGTGCGATCTGAGAATGGAAGTTCCGGTCTGAGACGGAAATGACGGACTTAACGGAAGTACATTATCGCGTCGTATTCGCAATCACTAATTGATAGATGATAATTATGACTCAATTTCTGAAAAATATAATATATAGGCCTAAGTTTTTGGAAAAAAAATATTTAGACCACGTACAGGTTTGGTAGATTTAACATACGTGTGCCAGGTATCTTTCCTCTATGTTGCGTATTAAAAAAGCCTTTGCGGGAACAACGTTGGGCCCAAGCTCCATTATTATATGACAAGACAAACACCCCATTTTACAAATAGGCAGGCAGGCAACGCACCAGCGGCGAAAGAATACCTAGCGCACCGACAGGCTTCAAGACGAATGCATTAGACTCCATGAAAAAGTTGGACGATTGGCGAATCGGGCGGATAGAAAAGATCTATCGGAGATTGTATTTCGTTGCTATACACATTCTTTTTTTTTTAAAAGGGGTAAACAAAATAAAGAGGACTGATGTGTATAGCTACCTTTTGTGTATTTTTCTACGAATTTAGGTGAAAACCGCATGTTTTTACGTTAAGAGTTCTCAAGAAATCTGTCACACAAATTTGGCTGAAGCGTTTTATTAACATAGATATTTTCGTTGCTTAAAGTCTCCGAGAGGTGACCCACTAACCGCCCCATACGTGCATCCGCAGAGACCAAACAAACGTAGGTCTAGACAGAGGGCAGTGGAAAAAAAATTAGATAGCCACGACTTTGAGGGCGCAAGGCCATCAATGCAAAACAACTGGCAACAAACAGTGTGACTTCTCCATGGGAAATAAAGATTGTTAGCACATGAGGGAGAAATGGCTTTTCCGTCCGGAAAGTAGGCTAGATTAATCCTCAGCTTCAAGGCCAAAATAATATCGCCAGTTTATGAACATTTCAAACATTTAACTTCGTATGTTTGGTCTGCATGGGTGGAAAGAAAGGAGTGGTTCTTTTATTCTCTAGGTGGTCTCGCCGAGAGTCTAAGTAATAGTAGTACGAGTCTCAACAAAGCAAGCCTTGATAGCTTCGTTTTATGCGGAAGAGCTATCAAAACATGCGTTGACATGTGAGTAGTCTATGCTATACTTATGTCTTTTTCTTTTTTATTAGCATACTCGTACATACCACCATTCAATCTTGCCAAGCCCCCTTCGAAACAAGAGATTTATATTTAATTCACTTACAAATTTGAAACTATAAATGGTAGCAGCTATTATTGCCGAGGTCCCACTTCCGTTGCAACTCAAAACATTCCATATTTTCTAGCTAACACCCAAGCCCTGCTCACTTCCTCTCGGGCTAAAGCACGGGAGCAAAAAGCGTACCTATGAGGTTTGAGGTCGTAACATTCTTGGTGTGTGTGTGTGTGTGTGTGTGTGTGTGTGTGTGTGTGTGTGATGTGTGTGTGTGTGTGTGATGTGTATGTATGTGTGTGTGTGTGTGTATGTGTGAGTGTGTGGTGTGTGTGTGTGTGTGTGTGCGTGCGTTGTGTATGTGTGTGTGTGTGTGTGTTGTGTGTGTGATGTGTTTGTATGTATTTTAAGTGTGTGGTGTGTGTATGTGTGTGGTGTGTGTGGCGTGTGTGTTTGTGTTTGTGTGTGTTGTGTGTGTGTGTGTTGTGTGTGTGTGTGTAATGTGTTTGTGTGTGTTGTAAGTGTGTGTGTGTGTGTGTGTGTGTGTGTGTGTGTGTGTGTGTGCGTGCGTTGTGTATGTGTGTGTGTGTNGTGTGTGTGTGTGTGTGTGTGTGTGTGTGTGTGTGTGTGTGTGTGTGTGTGTGTGTGTTATCCATTCTGACAAGTTCGAGCTTAACTCTTGTATTTCTTGAAACTAAAAATTACACTATGTATTTACGAATATACTATTATTCATTGTTATCATCATTTATCATTATATTTCTTACACGTAATTCATTGCAATCGGTGTATAGGATTTTTTAACCACCTGAAGTCCTCTCTGAAAAAAACTCTAATCACGTTGCCAGAGTGGCAAGACATTCGCCAAATAATTCGTTAGAACGAAATGTTAGACCCTTCTTTTGTGATGAAGGAATGTAATAATTACTTATAACCACACATACCAGTCATATATCACACGGCAAAACAAATCGTCAGAACTAACGACAGAGAGGATTGGATAGACAGATGGGCCATGGGAAAAACTGGAATGGTGGTATACAAAATGTGACTGCCCAGAGCAGAACGATGACATGAACTGTCTGCCTAGGAGGGACCAGGCCACTATTTTCCTCCTAAGAACGCAACATTCAAGGCTACACAAGCCCAAATCTTTTTGCTATATATTACTATGTACTGTCGACTACCATCATTCCAGTCCTAATTTTCGTTGGCTGTTCCCAATCACCAGTAAAGGAGATAAGCATCTGATTTAAAAAATATTTATCACATGTAATAGCCCATGATAAGGGATGTCTCTTCCTTTGACCCACCTTCATAAAAAGCCAGTTGAGGACTCCGGTTATTTCAAGAGAACAGGGGGTTAGCTCACTAGCAGCCTATATCTTTTCAAATCTCTAACCCCAAATAGGGCTGCTTTACTTTAACCTAAACTGGCTAGGGAAGTGAAAAATGTGTTATAACAGGCCACAGCTAAGGACACTGGGCCCCTGAGAGGGAGGGCAAAAATTTTGTGATAAATAGATCACCCTTCCTAGTAAGTCCAACTCGACTGACCACAAAATAAATACGCGTGTGTAACCTCAAACTATACCTTAAAGGAAACAACCTCAACATCCCACAATATGCCATCTGTCTACTAGCCCCTATGAGATAGTTGAGCACCCTACATTTAAGTGACCAGGCCTCAGTGACATCGGAGCCACACTTCCCCGTTCCCCCACAATACCTAATCTACCGAATACTCGTGACGAGCCACAACACTGACTCAATGAAACTAGTAGATATTTTTACAGTCAACTGAACAGAAGGGCTAGGGCCCATATGGTGCTGTGTCAGTATACATAATCATTACCTGATTGAACGCACTCCCAAAGTATTACTGATGTTCACTGTAGTTAACGCAGTACGTTAATTAACGTATGAATTATGCATACGGCCACTGGATCGTTACAAAATTCGTTTTTATCTTTGCGGGTATTTTGCATTCCGCGGGCTTGCGAGTGTCATTAGTGACATTATTATAAAAAATTCTTACGAAGCAGGAAAGTAGAGGATTTCTGTGCACGCATATTCAAATCTATTGTAGTCCGTCCAACAATATCGGCTACGGTTAACGTTTTTTTTTTCCTAAATACAGAATTCTGTATCTCCGGTTTGCTTTGATCAATCTTGGTCAAATTTTGCATAGTCTCCTCTTTCAATTTACCTTAACTAAAAAGCCTTCTTTCACATTGATAGAGTTTGAAGTATAAAAAAAAAAAAAGATTTGTTCGTAAAGTTATGTAAAAATAAGCCGAAACGAAATGGTAAAAATATGATAGCTTAGAAATATGACGTTGTGACATGAAGCTATCGTTGAGTAAAAATTCTTGATGTTAATAAAGGGAATGCATATTTCAAGCGAGGCGTAATACTGCACTTAAAAATGAACTGTTTGCCACTTCGTGTTTTGTGCTAGCCAGATACTTAAATCATTTATAGCGCTCAGGGTATTTTGTGTCTATAATACATGAATTTTCAGTCCACCTGAAATGCTTTTTCTTTTCCTAATTCTTTAAAAACAACAACAATCTCAAACTTGCAATCTCAAAATGTCAGGATGTTTCAATTACAGTGGAACCCGCTTAAGCGAGACACGCGTGAGCGGGACGTCCGCTTAAGGGGGGGGGCGCCACCTGAGGGCCTTTTTCTAAATGCTTGGTGCCACATGATTTTAACCTTGATTTTTGGACTCAGCAGGTTCAAATTAGTGGAAAACAGTCAAGTTTTTTTTACATTTTATTATGGTTGCCATGGAAACGGCCGCCATCTTGAATTTTCTACCTAGACAACCGTCAACTTCAAAAGGTATCTCCTCCTCCAGATGAAATGCAATCCAACTGAAATTCCACACATGCATTTTTATACACCTTGTCTACAAAGTAACAGAGAGTTATTTTTGATAAAATGATAAAAAAATATTTTATGAATTTTCAAAATTGGTATGTTTTAGAACATCGATTTTCCCCCATTTTTTGGCCTTCGCCAAGATATTTCCTGAAAAATAAAAAAAAAAGTCCAAATGTCTCCCTGTTACTTTTTTTGTACACCTATAAACTGCTTATATACCAAATTTTGCAAAGATTGGTTCGTAAATTATAATGGAGTTTTGAATTATGTGTTGAAAAGTATAGTTTTGAGAAAAATGCGTTTGAAAATTTCACACATAAAATACGTCCGAAAAACTGTACTTACATCAATACATGCCCGGCTGATAGGCTGGGCCACCTTCCTCAGCCTCTTTTTCTTGTCGGCATTATGATAATCACAACAATTCAGGATCACAAAGAAAAATTAGGCTGCTAATGTCTTGGCCACCTCCTTTCTGTCAGGTATTCACGTGCTAACCTGCATGCTGCTGTCTACAGCAGGTGACATTAGATGACCCTAATGAAATGCATTTTTGAGAGGTAAAATGGATTCTTCCACATGCGACCATCAATGCTTTCGATTCACAAGATGTCAAAGTATCTAAAAATNTTTTTGACAGGAATGCTGCAAATTGTCACTATCGTACTATATCTCAGTGCTTGTTTACCTGTGCCAATCAGCTGAAAACCTGAGAGCTACAAAGAAGCTTACACCGACGGCCCTGATTACCCCCATTACGTTCCGTGAGAAGTGATTGACACTACCTCCCCATAGCCTTCTGTCAGGCAGTTGACCCTTCGGCGCACGCATGGACGAATCAGAGCGGACATCCTAGCCGCTGGTCATTTAACCCGCGCAAGCATCAACGGATCAAGATTAAGTAAGCCCCGCCCTCTGTCAGCCACACTTTATCCTTTCTTCAGCTTAGGCAGTGATTGACACTTACGAGCCTTACCTGCGCTATTGCACAACACTCAGCCAGGGTGTCGTTTACATAGGCATGACCATCATTCGTGTTGCGTAAAAGCTTTTTGACACACGTTGCTCCAGTCGCGTTCTGGCCAGATGTGAAGGGAGAGGTGTGACGCTTATCTTTGCCGTGCCGGTCTTTACGATCATGTAAATTTGATCCCAATTTTCTTTTGATCACTTGAACGGGGGCTGGCGAACATCTCGACTTCAGAGAAGTTAGACCTTTCATATTCTCTCCAGTTTTATTTTGTATTATTTCTCTCTCTCTGATGTAGACATGTCTCGGTCTTTAAAAGAAATTGTTTTTTAATTTTCAAAGGAGAGTGGTGAGAAAGCTTAGGTGCTTCTTTGAAACCAATCAAAAATTCCGTTCCCCGCAAAGAATGACTAATAATATGCTCTGCAAGTCTACTGAAAATGCAGTTAGGCTGCAATAAGTATATTTTAAACAGTACAGATACCTTTTAAATCTGACTCCGTTGTCACACCTCACTAGCAACAAGTAATGATATCCCTTAACTTGAATGAAACACACAAACTAGCTAAGAAATCACTTTATAATGGATAGTCCGCCTAAGCGGGACGCCCGCTTAAGGGGGGCGATTCGTCGGGAACGGAGCCGTCCCGCTTAAGCGGGTTCCACTGTATTTCTGTAAGCTGTGATTATGAAAACATGTGCAAGTGACGTGATCTTTGTTAAATGGTATAAACAATCTGTCAGTAACTTTTTTTTTTTTTTTAGTTGCATCTATCGGGTATATTTTGATTTGCTCTTATGAGAACTTAGTTTACAGCTATTTGGGGATTTTGTAGATTCAAGCAATGATTCTAGATATGGATAAATGCAATGTCTGTTTTAAAGGGGGTGTTAAATTTGATATGTTTTAATAAAGAAACTATTCATATGGTCTATACCTCTTCAAGCTTTCTGACATGGCTGGCTGCATTATCCCGTCATCCGGCTATGCAAACTGTAGTATTTGTTAAAAGTTTATTTCTGTGTTGAACGGGCAACATCAATCCTCAACTGGTCCCAGATAAGTTCTATAGGATTTTTCTCAGACTGATATGGGAGAGGTTTATGAATGGACCTTGTGGCCAACCTTCCTAATGACGCAGTCGATTTCATTGAACATGTGTGACTGTGTGCATTATGAATCTCATCCCTAAAGCATGCAATTCAGCTTTCCTAAATCATTCGAACAAGACTATGGAATATTCCTAAAACCAGTTTTTCTCACCAGCATATTATTATGTGCTAGATTATGTTGGAACCTGAAAATCAAAGTGTTTCTCAGAGTGATGGGAATCATTGTCCATGATGACCATTGTATTTTGAGACAGGGTAGCGGACAAGGAACTATAACTAGTCCACACATAATTATTTTAGTGGTCATTTCATGAATGTACTGGGCGTCAATATGACACGATGTGAAGATCTTGTCAGAGACACCCATGAAAACCATGCTTTTACCGCGAATATGGAGATCAATGATTCTTTGTCTGTCTGTCTGTCTGTCTGTCTGTCTGTCTGTCTGTCTGTCTGTCTGTGTCTGTCTGTCTGTCTGTCTGTCTGTCTGTCTGTCTGTCTGTCTGTCTGTCTGTCCATAGGATAATGATTGAAGGCTACAACTGTATGACTTCTAAATCAGGTTTCCTGGGATCCGTAGTGGGAAGAGAGGGAGTATTGAGAAGAGGGATTTGGGGGG
>JAWQUT010001021.1:30908-45908 GCA_033807755.1 Ellobium chinense | reverse complement strand
ACAATATTTTATTAAAACACTAGTTAGTAGCACTAGCTGACCACGCCCTATGCAGCTCGCTGGCTGTGTGACCTAGTTTAACCAATGTTATAGCGGATCAGCGCATACTGCCTGATGGTTAAGACCCCTTGCCAGAATATCTGCATAAATACGATCGCCGCAGGTAGAAGTTGGTTGAGCGATGCGTATACTGTATGTAGTATTGCAGCGCAGAACGGTATCGAGTGCAGAGTATATATATACTATCAGCGCATCACCAGGGTTAAAGGCTCGTCTGAGATATAAATGGAGAGAAAAGACATGATGAAAGCAATCAACTTTTAAAAAAAAAATTGTTTGTTTTCTTGGAACACTCAACTTATTTGTATTCGACTGCATGCTTCACGTGGACGCTTTGTTTGTTTGTTTGTTTGTTTGTTTGTTTGATTTTCACGATTAAAACATTTCATATAACATAGAAACTTTGCAGATCGTTAGAAAACTGTCTTTCCAAATGTTCCGGTATAGAAATTTGATTGAGAGAAAAAAAACAAAACGTCTAGTATTTGAAACATGACAGCAAATCCTTCTGCGTCAAAGCTTTGTCGAAATTCGTTTCGTCAGCTTTGGTGTATTTTCTACGCAGGAAGATTACGTTAACATATGTATCAAGTGTGTGGACCGAATAGTTTCACGACAACACAGACTCTTCGTCTGTCATAGACATGGCCCTGAGTTGAGAAATGAAGCACCTTTTAACTCCTTCCTCTAGGGCCTTGAAAAGTCGAGTGGCCTTGAGTTGAGACATGACGCACCGTTTAACTCCTTTCTCTAGGGCCTTGAAAAATCGAATTTCGACTTCCTGGGCCAAATTGAGATATATGCGGAACCAGATAGTTCATTCATTTATCTTTCATTTCATTTTTTATTAATGAAAATAACTCTTAAATGTGGTTTTTGTAGTGTTTTAATAAAGCACCCTTCGCTCAAAGGCATGGTTAGAAGTAGGTTATCTCAATTTTCTCAAAATCTATACATGGCAACGGTAAGTTTACAAATTTGTCCATAATTTTCGAGCTAATAAGGATATTGACCTCAAATAGAGTACAAAGTGTTTAGAAATGATTGGGGGTTAATATTACATCAATACCTCGATGTTCATATCCGGAAAGATGTGAACCCATACAATTTGTTGGCTCGACGAGGCAAATCAGATTAGGTTTCTGTAACATGAACGTCTTGGAAGTAGCAATCACTTGTCGTATCTAACATAACATTATGTCTTACAAGACCTACTTCCCATTTCACAAATGGGAGCCATATGGTTGTGATCTATCGTCTACATGCCTCATTATCAAGGCGAGACAGACAGGCAACGCACCAGAGACGATAGAGTGCCTAGTGCACCGAAGCGCACCGAATGCATTAGACTCCATGAAAAAGTTGGACTACAAAGGGCAATCAGAATTAACCCTTACTAAGATATAAATTTAAAGTAGGAAAAATAAGAGAAGCGGTATGTTGAGGATTTAACCCGACTAAAACACAATCAGGAACATCCTTACTTCATCCTAAAAATCTGGATCTTCCAAGACCCATAATAACGAAGGAGTAGAGAAATACAGACTCCCAAGTTCATCCTTATTTATTATAGATTCCTATGTTTTGTGGGGCTATGTTTGTTAGATCTTCTTTGACGTCATTCTGAGTATGAGGTGACGTCATTTTGAGTATGAATTGACGTCATTTTATGAAGTGATGTCATTTTGAGTATGAATTGACGTCATTTTGAGTATGAACGGGCCGTCCCTCAAGCAGTGGACTCCGCTCATAAGCTGTATCGCCCATATCATTCTCAAAATGGCGTCAATTCGACCTAACAAACGTAGCCAAGTATTCCTACGTATGGCGATGCATAATAATATATATAGGCAGAAGCGTGCTGAAGCCCTTTGGCGTTTCCAAAATGTAGTGTGGTGATAAAGAGGTTCAACTATCCTGTAAAATATGAAAAAAAAAATTATAACCGAGGCGACAGTTAGTCTTCTTACGACCCTCGCCCCACCCCCTCCCACCCCCTCCATCCTACAAACAGTCGCTATATTATTATTTGCCCGACAACACCTGCAGCTACATCAAAACTATGGCGCAGTCTAACATGGAAGGGAAAGATGGTAGGTAACCACTATATCGAGATCGATATTCACAAAAATAAAGAAACTGAATCTATATTTATTAGACTCTCGATATAGATCAATGCTCATGATTTCATAATATTACTGATCTTATCGATACAAATGACTAGCAAGGGTGTGCCTTGGGCGCTCTATTACTTGTCCGTTGTGCTAGGTTAAGTTTACGATGATTCAGAGCGTTCGCTTTAACGATGGGATCTCTTACCATCATAAGAATAACATTCATGCATTGGCGCTGAATGCTTACTTAGTAGCGTTCGACATACAAAGTTAATGCAGTTCTTACGATGGTAACAGATCCCATGTCAAAACGAGGCTGTGACTTATGGAAAATTTGACCTTAGTGGACCATTTTGAATACCCAGTGGAGCTTTAGTTTGGCCTTTGACCCGTGTATGTTAGAATATAATATCAACATACCTTGACGGATCACACTAATAATCCTTCCATGAAATTGGTTATTAATTACGTCAAAAAGCATGTAGGCTCTCAGTTGCAACACGTTCTTTGTGTTGATATTCGATGGTGATATCTGACGTCAGTTATGTATTATGCACCGATCTAGACATTTCATTTGAATAGTTAAAGATCATGAGGGTGAATATAGCTCATTTCCACGGACTTTACCACTTTTATATTCTTTCATGAGTCCGTATCCGTTCATTTATAAAATATAAAGACTCTGTGAGTTTGATAGACGAAGATTGGACTGTGCAGTCGCTTCACTCATTGTTCTAATTTGAAACAAGATTTAAGTTCGGGAAATCTGTAGAGCATTAGCAGAATAGACAACAAAGTCCTCCTGTATTATTTTCATCACATTACCAGATTAAGTTTAGTGTGGACGTTGTTAAACACGATCACTAAAACAATAGTCAAGGAGACAGCTTGTCCCATAGACCACTTCAGAATAGGAACTAAACGATGATGTGATTTCCGAAAGTCTGGACAACATGGCGACACAGGGCTTCCGCCCTACGGAAACAAATAAGATGCTGTCGTCAAGGAAGTAAATGAATTGCATGATCAGAAGGAACATAACCTTAGATCCGTGATTTCAGACAGATATTGTTCTTGTTGAAACATTTGGAGCACTCTAGCACATTCTGGGGTCGATGTAAAGCATCCAGTGCATTCGTGTGAAATGGTGCAAAGTGTACGTCATGAAGGAAGCCGACATTTTTCCCTCCATAAAGTAAAAAATTAGAACCTGGAAAACTATCGGAACGGTAGCCTGAAGTGGTCCATGGGCCTGCTGGTCTATCTTGAGAACAGTTATTTACGACTCATGTATTACAGAAAACATCGACTAAAGTTCGGTCATAATATTGTTCAGTTCGGTCATGGTAAAGGAATGCACTAGAATGTCTTCCAACCTTACCTGGCCAGCCAAAATAAGAGGGTGACGCATTTTTCAACCAGTTGATGGGTTTTGGAGTAAGGTCGGCCCCTTTGGGGCGGCGAATCATGATGATTCTGTCGTTCTCATTGGTTGCCTGGCGGTTGGGCGGGGGCTGGGGCATTTCTGCTTCAATCACAGGCTCTGACTGACTAAATCTGTCACCTGTCCATAATACAATTTATCATATAAATAGGGCCTATTTGAGCTGACATAAATAATAATATGTAATATAATAATGTGTAATACTTTTTTGGTATGTCACACGATACATAAATTTGATCTTTGACCTGCTTACGAATACTTTGATTGGAACCCTTGGAAACCTCTAGGCGTAAGAATGTGTGATGCCGTTTCTCTTGTAACTATTTTCATTCCCTCTGTCTAGTCTAGATTTTTAAAAAGTCAGTAGACTATGTCTTTGTTATCGCTTGTCATCACTCTCTCCACGATTCAGTTTCAGTTGAGTAGGCCTACTTGAAATGTCACAATGTTTCTGTGGTCTAATGTTTTATCGATGATTGTCAGCTGTTTGGATCTTTTGTGTATATAGATAGAGATATAGATATAAATATACACAGATATATGTGCACATAATGTTTTTGATTTTATTAAATTTAATTCTGCTTGTACCTGGTCTGTTTGAGAGACAGAGAGACAACCTTTTCCCTCATTTCACAATATAAATATTGAAACCTCTTTGTTACTTTGAGCATTAACAATAGTCTATGATAATATGTTTGAAATTTGGATGTGAAAGAGCAACTGCAGTTTGATACGAATTTTGCCTAAGATCAATACCGAATATTGGAAAAATGGCACTATTTAACATTAAGAGGCCCAAGTTTGTATGCAAAATATACTAAATTACAAAATACTAGGGCGTGCCATAGTAATGCATTATACTGTACGCTGGAGGAGCTGCCTATTCCCTGAAGGATAGTGAATATTGTAGAATGTAGTGTATACTAAAAAAAAAGTGTGCAGAGAAAGTAATTTGCCAAGTTATAGAGGCAATTCATCACGCTTAATAATTCACTGAAGTCACCTTTTTTGAAGTTCTGGGAAATCTAATGTGCTAATATTGTTGCAGAAGTCAACATGTTAGACCGTTCTGAATAGGTCTAATTCAAATCCAGTTCAGCTCACTTTCTGATTAAGCAAAATAGTTTAAAGTTTCAACGTTATTTCCATGCCCGCCTCCATTCATATTTCAGTTTACAACTATAGTGTATCTGTGTGATCAGGTCTCGTTTCCGAAAATAAAAAATGCACCAGGCAATAAAAGCCAGTGTAACAGACCACATCAGCCAACTACATTTCTTGGACAATAGATAGTTGGAAACTGGAAGTATTGATTACTGAAATTGTGTCTTGCGATGCCTAGATAACGGTGCATGTCTAATAAATGAGAATAGTCTATGACGCAGGTGTAGTTAGCTTTAAAAAGCTGGAAAAACAGTAACGAAACAAAACACAGAACAAGGTAAGGTGTAATTTAACATTAAAAATTGGGATTATGCGAACGAAACAAAAGATAAAGCATGAGACATTTTTCAAAAGTCAAAACAATGAGTGGAAGATCATAACAGTATAAAATGAAATAAAATACAATAAAAAGGAATAAGATAGAATAGAACAAAAAAATTCAGATAAAACAGAGGCGAATGTCAAATGAAAATGCGGACATAACAAAGGCGTATAGGCAGCACACATCCCTGCCTTTAGCAATAACCTGTGCGTACCGATTATCATTTCCCTTTCCTGTAGTCCACCCATCAACTGTTGAAACTGTGGGTCCCTGTAGCCTGATGTCATGTACAAAGTGCAAACGGCCGTAAGGGTGACTAGAAGGACGGACATTAGAACCAGCTTGGCCCAGTAGATTTTTATAGATCTCATGATACTCTCTTGGTGGTTCTAAAAGTGTTGACAACAACAAAAGGTGTTGGTGGTAGTGGTGGCCGAGGTGGTGGTGGTGGTGTTTCTGGTGCTGGTGCTATTGGTGGTGATAGCGATGGTGAGCCTGAAAGAGACTGCCTGTGTTTATATTCTTTTCACCTGAGGAAAAAAAAAAAACAACAACTGATCAGTACATTTCATAACGTTTAACTCTTAGTAGCACGAGGCACCTCGGATCCAGCCTCCCGCTGGTTGTGTGACCTACTTTGTTACGGGTAATGACCGTTGCATGTGTTGTCTGCCGGCCGATCTTTGACACCAGGCTGTAGAATTCGGTGACCGTCTTACACGGTTGGAGCTAGCATGCGCATAACTTGTTCTACCGTCACACCTTGCGTAATGCGTAAAGGTGAGAACTGCGGCCGTATGCATAATCCATACGTTAGTTGACGCACTGCGGTAACCACGGGAAACTACAAAACATTGATAGTGTTCACTGTGGTTAACGCAATACGTTAATTAACGCAAGGATGATAAAAGCAAACAATGAAGCTTCTCAGATTATATAACTGAAAATTAAAAACAAAAAGAATTTTACACAAAAAAAATAATTGCAATGAACGACGACGACGACGACGACTCGACGACGATGATGATGATGATGATGATTATGGCTCTTCTTGAAAGGTTTAGACTGTGATTTCACATTTTTAGCTCAAACAAATGTTTCATTGAAAGTAAATCACTATGAGGTTTAAGAAGTGTTTTAAAATTTTCGCCTATTTTACCATGATGACGATGATGATGATAATGATAGTGATGTTGATGATGATGATGATGAAGATGATGAGGTTGATGATGATAATGTGTTACTTAAAATAATCGTATGCCTGAAGAAGATCTTTTCAAATCGAAAATTTGCAGCTGTAAAAATGCTTTTTTTTACGTCGGTTTTAAGGTTCCCGAATTTAAACCTTTTAAATGATGATGATACTGATGATGACGACGATGATGATGAAGGTTATGACGATGACGATGATGGTGATGATGATGATGGTGGTGGTGATGATGGTGGTGATGATGATGATGATGATGATGATGATGATGATGATGATGAAGATGATGATCCACTTTTAGTCTTCTCACTTTTTCTTAACCTTCATTCTCCGTGAACGCATTTAACTCCATTTACCCTACGTCTCTTTTTACCCAATCATTTCATATTTTATTTCACCCGAGGAAGAATTATTTTTTAGATTTGAAAATGTGCAATTATTTTATACCACTATATAAGTCCATTTTGTATTTTAGGTATTAAAGTGTATTTCTTAATCCTTCGCTGGGTTGGACAAACTTTTTAATTTTGTTAATGTGTTACAAATGAAATGATGATGATGATGATGATGATGATGATGATGATGATGATGATGACGATGACGATGATAATAATGATACACATAGAATCACATATCACGGATATAAATATTACCAGCAGCACGCACAGGTAGGCCTAATATGACATCGTATCTCCGTCTGCAGTTGAAGTGATACAAAACAGTACAACCCACTCTCAACTTGGCGAGAGTGGGTCCCCACACCGACAGGTGTTGGTAAGACAAGCCATCAGGTTAAGAGGGGTGTGATGCAGTTAGTCAGCTCAATACGCTTACATTTTTCCTTTGTGCAGCGCTTTGAACCCGTTCCCAGTAGCGGCGTAGATTTAGACCGAAGCACTCATTTCGATGATCCACCAAACAAAGAGTGCTTTGGTCTTTACCAAGGCTGGGATCAGTCCATGAAACAAAAAACACTGATGAGGATTCCCTTTTTCATTTAGTAACAGAAACGGAACAGAAAAGGAACGCAGTATAACGTATTATTGAGCTAGATTTTATTTTAGTGCTTCCCATTTTATTTAATACTGGAAGTTGGCTGTGCTGCATTTGAATACTACGGTGCCCGTCGATTATCAGTGTAATCATTATATGAATGTAAGAAAATCATTATATGAATGTATGAAGATCGTTATATGAATGTAAGAAAATCGTTATATGAATGTATGAAATTCATTATATGAATGTATGAAAATCATTATATGAATGTATGAAAATCATTATATGAATGTATGAAAATCATTATATGAATGAATGAAAATAGAGTTTTCCCAGTGACTATATCCATTACCTTGGTGATGTCACAAACTATTTCCTGTTGATGCTTATTCAATAGAAAAGCCTTGGGTGTGGATAGTCTCCCTTGATAACTCTTTTGTAGCGTGTTTAAATGACGTACTTTTCTAGACATGAATGGAGTGTTATGGTAGTTTAGTTGACGTGGAATATGAAATTCCTTGTCAGTATCTCATCTCTTCGTTAAGGGGATCCACTATTCTTCTCTTGCAGAATTTAGTGCATTACTGTGGTGCGCATTGCCCTTTTCTAAATTAGGACAATTAACATGCAAAATTGCGCACCAGAGTGCTAAACAGTACTAAACACTGCATTTTTCTCTGTTCTGAATGATGATCTTAGGAAATCGTTATCTTAAAAATACAGTCGTTACTTCGTAACCAGACTTCACACATGTGTCAAAGACACATAATGGCACATACATACGAGGGGATTTTAATATGTGTGTCTCAAGAAAAGTTACATGGAACTAAGAAAAAGTGCTGTCTCTCAAAGTGATTTACCTAGAATCGGTCTCAGAAATATAAAATGCCTCTGTAAGTTTGCGCCTTGAGGGGGAGGCACAATCACACTTTTCCAGAGGTTGTGATATATACACATAACATAGTGTGCAACTTATTCCCGTGAGTGCATTGGATTTCTATGCAAAATTACACACCAAGGTGCTGAATGGTGCATTCTTCTTCCTCAAAGGTGATGATCTTAGAACAAGTGTTCTTAGCGATTGCACCAGTTGTTTGACATTTGATTTCACCCATGTCTCTTAGATGTATGATCCTATGGAGGCTTTTTGGGATTTTCTGTCTCGACGCAGAATTATCAAAAACTAGCAACACCCTTTGATAATAAATGAAATAACTTTATATCCAGACAGAAAAACAGGAAAAGACTCCATAGGGTCATGCTTAAAAGTGTCGAAGAGACGTTGGCAAAATCAGGGGTAAAAAAAAAAAAATGGTCCTATTGCAAATAATAGTTGCTCTAACACCATACCCTTGAGGGAGGAAAATGCACCATTCAGCATTTTGGTGTGCAAGTTTGCATAGGAATCCACTGCATTCATAGTGATAAGTTGCACACCATGTTCTGTGCATTACAGCCTCTTGAGAAGAAAATAGCCTGTAGAGATGAGATATGAACGTCCTACCTACAGCTTGTGCCTCCTCGGAGACCACACCTTTCCACCTCCCCCTTTTAAAGAGGGCCTACTTGCTTGGGTGAGTGTGTGAGTGAGTGAGTGAGTGAGTGAGTAAGTGAGTGGGTGAGTGAGTGAGTGAGTGAGTGAGTGAGTGAGTGAGTGAGTGAGTGAGTGAGTGAGTGAGTGAGTGTTAATCATTCCAAATGTCACACCAGTCTTTAAAATTACCCCAAATTTACAAGTTGACTTCTCCCCAAACGTCTCCAATATTATGTATCTCAAACGTACCTAGATACCAAGTAACCCTAAGATGTACTTTACTAGCTTCACTCCCAAACGTGTCAGACACCTGTAGCTCGCCTCACTTGTGTATCTCGACAAAGTGATTTCTGACACCTCCTCGCCGTCTCACAAAAAGGTGACAGAAAGTCCGGTGGTAATCGATAGTGTGGGTTTTATGAAGTGTGTGGTGACAGCAGTGGTGGGTATGATGATAGTGGTGGTGGGAGAGTTGTGACGGTGGTCAGTATAATGGTATTGGTAGCCGCAGTGGTGGTGGTGGTGGTGGTGCTGATGATGATGGTCGTGGTCGTGGTCGTGGTCGTGGTCGCCATGGTGGTGTGGTAGTGGTAGTGGTGGTAATCATAGTGGTGTTTGTGGCGGCAGTTGTGGTGGTGATGATAATAGCAGTTGAGGTGGTGGTGGAGGATGGGGGTAGGACGGCTGTGGTGTTGGTAGGGTAATGTTGTAGTGGGGCCTGCAACAGTGGTAGTGATTGTAGTGGTTGAAGTAGCGATGGTGGTGTTTGTCAGTGATGATAAGTGGTAGTAGTGACAGATGTGTTGCTCGTGGAAGTGGGGATGGTATTGATGCCGATGGTAGTTTGTGGGTGGAGGTAGTGGTAGTGTTGAAATAATAGTGGCTATGGTGATGTGGGGTTTGCGTGACAGTTGTAGGCTGCTGGCGGTGGTGATGTTAGTGAGGTGGTGGTAATGGTAGTAGTGAGTGAGTGAGTGAGTGAGTGAGTGAGTGAGTGAGTGAGTGAGTGAGTGAGTGAGTGTGAGTGAGTGAATTGTGATGTTATGCTGGTGATTTTGTGATGGTGTTGATGTTTGTTCAAGTGAATGTTGATGATGATGATGATGATGATGATGATGATGATAGTGATGATGATGATGATGATGATGATAATGATGATGATGATGGAGGTAGACGGGGTTTTTGAGTGGAGTGGCCATCGTAATGACGAAAGTGTTGAAGATACTGGCAATGGTATGTATAACGGGTTGATGGTGGTGGATTTAGAGGTAGATGATAATGATGGTGAGGATGGTGGTGGTGAGGTGTTCTTTCTGAAGACAGTGGCCACATCAGCACTGCGATGATAATGGTGGTCATATTATCTGTAGCAAATGTGTAGATGATGGCTGCGAAGATGGTAGCTTAGATGTAATCGTAGTAGAGATGCTTTAGGTATTGTAGGCCATGTTGAAACCCATACTAAACACCATGTGCCGTCATGTGTTATTTAACCCTTCTTCTTTTTGTAGTAAAGAAGCATTGCATCATCATCATCATCAGCAGCAGCATTGTAAAAGTAGCGAAAATTTTAAAACACTGCTTTAATCCGGTTAACTTTAATGAAAAAATTATCTAAGCTAAAATATAAAATAGTCTAAACGTTTCGGCAAAAGCCTATTTCAGTAGAAATAAATGAATGAATTTAGTAAACGTCATCATCATCATCATCATTGTAGAAGAGGTTAGAAATATAAAACATTACTTCAATCCGCCAATTTTAATGAACATTTAATAAAGAAGGGTAAAACAGTTTAAACGATCAGGCAAGCCTTCCTCGGTAGACATAAAATGAATAGAAATCGTCATCAACATCATTATTTGCAAAAAAGGTCAGTTTTTCAGCCAAACATTGCATAAAACATTCAGTATTTACTTCCAAAATCCAAATTTTTGGAGATCATTATAAATCACCATCGCCCTCATCATCATCATTATTGTGGTTGTGGTGAATAATTGAATATCGTCATATCCATCATTATAAAAATAAACGAAAACTTCAAACACTACACCAATCCGATAAACGTTTAATGAAGAGTTGATAGAAACTAATAATGGTTAATCACAATTCCAATCTTAAATTGATTTTGTGTCATAAACAAAACTTTGAGAAACCCTCACCACTGAGTTAAACTTTTTATATCACTGCGGCTGGCTGCGAATGTATGTCACCACTGGCCAGGTAAACCTGTGAAGTTTACATACAGGGGTTGCCAAGTTGGCCCTATGCGACCAAATTTCCTGATAGGGCTGATCACAATGATTGTGCTATGGGAACGGTAGTATAATATTTTGTTTATAGATGTAACACGGTTTGGCTGCCCCCTTCCTTCACCATTCCCTGGCGGTGCCGGGACATCTCAGCCAATTAGATCTAAGTTAAATAAATATTCTGTAACGTCTTCAATTTTGATAGATTTTATGGGAATGAAATCTGAAGGCCACGCAGCTGTAGCGCAGTTGAACGGTTATGGCGTTGGACTCAAGATCTAAAGGTCATGCTTTCGATTCCCGACCACGGTCGTGTTGTTAATGCCTAGGGAAAGCATTTCGTTTACATTTCCCTCAGTCCACCCGTCACTAGAATGGGTACCTGGCTATAGGCAGTGGAGGATAA
The DNA here is from genome assembly GCA_033807755.1 of Ellobium chinense. Taxonomy (NCBI): domain Eukaryota; kingdom Metazoa; phylum Mollusca; class Gastropoda; order Ellobiida; family Ellobiidae; genus Ellobium; species Ellobium chinense. Next base: position 34,411 of record JAWQUT010001021.1, on the reverse strand, counting down.
TAATGTCAGAATGCTAGTGATCAGCCCTGCAAATGGCAGCGGCACTGTATGCTCCCCAGCGAGTGGAGGAAGTCTTAAAGTGAAGAGGCCTGCTGGGGGTAATAACAATGTCAAGTCGTGTGAGCGGGCATTAGCCCGGATAAGAACAACAAACAGCATGATTATTATTAATTATGAAATGTGAGCCTGCGCATTGACGATTGGATCTGTAGCCATCGTAAGAATTACATTAACTCTGCATGTTAAACGCTACAGAGTATGCATTCAGCACTGATGCACTAGACATAATATTATGTATTTCTGACGATGGTAAGAAATCCCATCGTTAATGCCCGAGCTCTATATTAACGGAGGAGTATAGGAAGGCACGTGGCAATGTCGTAAAGATTCACCTTTATTATATGTATACGTATATATCATGACTATACATGAACGATATACAGTCATATACTAGTATAGTCCGTGGTCACGGAAAAGGTCATATACATTAAAATACGAATATGACGATCATCATTCGTTCGTCAAGCAGTCATCTTAAACGGGTGATCACCTTATAGACGTTAATTTTGTGGGGCGGGCGGCGGGGGAGGTAGTCAAGATATAACATATAAAACAAAAAACCTACTCCTCTGTTTTACACATTATAATTTCTAGGCCGGGGACTGGGGACTACCATAAAATACTTTAAAATGACAAATGATATATTCAGATTACAAGCAACCCTCTTCAAGCCTATGTTTGGCTATGGTGTGATGTGTTGTCGATGTCGGTGCTCACTGTGAATGTGCATTTGTTGGAGATGATATCCTCGCACATGTTTGCGTGGGTATTGGTTTGTAAGTTTAAAGTATCGATAAATTTGTAACCGAAAACAAAAGTTGTTGATGTAGCCCAAAGCAAACATATTGCTATGTAGTCGAAAATAAACGCAGCTCCTGAAAAAAGAATACCTACACACACAATGAAGGTAATCATAGTTCAAAAACAATGTTCAGCTTCGAGTCTTTCATGTTACTGTGGTAGATCTGGTCAAATTTTCTGTTTTGTTCGGGAGTGAACCAGTTCTTCCAGTCTCCGACCTCTCCTGTAAACAAAGAACAATATTTGTTAACTACCTATTTAGATATTTTCATTCGTCAGCTCAGTAGACATTTAAGATATCAAGGGTCACCAGCTTGATAAACTGAAGCGCTAGTTGCAATGCTCTGCTCCCAAGGGTTTTTATATTATTGTCATTATTGCTATTATAATCATTATTATCAATATTAAAGGTAGTAGTCGTGTTATAGCACTAGTAGTAGTAGTAGTAGTAGTTGTAGTAGTAGTAATAGTAGTAGTAATAGTAGTAGCAGTAGTAGTAGTAGTAGTAGAAGTAGTAGCAGCAGTAGTAGTAGTAGTAAGAGTAGGAGTAGAAGTAGTAGTCGATAGTAGTAGTAGTATTTTAAGTTTTCACAGCGTCATACAATGTTATACATCTCATTCATAAAATACACACATTGAACAATGCACATCACACATATAAATATTCTATAGTATAAATGAAAATAATACTGCATAGGACAAAGTCACTGCTATTCGTCGAGCTGCAACACCTTGATCTCCTCCTCCCCCCTCCCCCAACACACCCATACAAGAAAACAGGTGCTCCTATACACCCGAATGGAGTGAAAATCGGGAGTTAAGCGTCTTTACCCTAGACACAACGGCGTACACCGAACCCACAACCCTCAGACTTGACCAACTTCAGACTGTGAGAATGACTCCCAATTAGCCACACGGCCACGCTGCCCCAGCCCCATTCCTTCTTCTCTTCTTTCCGGCGCCCTTTTCTCACCTTTCCTGAAGAATCCAGGCGATCCTTTCTTCCATATGCCTGGTGGAAAACTTTCCACCTTTACGGTGCTGGAGGCCTGTTTTAGCTGGGAGAATTGGCACTTTTCAGCTATCTGTGCACACAACTCACGGGAGCAGGGTAACTCTAGAAACTTGGAGATCTTTTCCACCTGTCCAATTGGGTCCTGAGAGAGAAAGTGGGGGTGGGGAAAGGTTGGAGAAAATAGTTGCAGTGGTAGTTCCTTAAACTATCCATGCAAGCTCTCTCCTTCCTCTCCTCCCAGAGGGCACACATGATTATGTGAGCATCCATCCATCCATCCATCCATCCATCCATCCATCCATCCATCCACACACACACACACACACACACACACACACACACACACAAACACACACACACATACATACATACATACATACATACATACATACATACATACATACATACATACATACATACATATATACAACCTACCAACCAACCAACCAATTAACATATATACATACATACATACATACATACATACATACATACATACATACATACATACATACAAAATACAACCAACTCACCAACCCATCCACCCACCTTGTGCATATCTTCATAAGAAGAAATAAAAATGGGAAGTTCTGGGTGCTTTTCCATTTCTCGCTCCCAGTCCAGCATTACTTTGAACCAGTTACCGTACCAGACTGCTCGCAGAAGAACACATGGGGAAGAAATAGTTGAGAACACTATCGTGGCAGTTATAGGCAGATTGCCTATCTCAGAGATAATGAAAGAAAAAAATGACTGCAAAACGGGTAGATAAGATAATAAATAAATGGTAGGGCCCACTTTATGAAGTAAAATTTGTTGGAACAAATAATATAATGCGAATTAAATATCACTGAAAGACAAGTTTAATATCAAACTTTCGGACTAACGTCCTTTTTTTAAAAGGTAATACAAACTTTATTTAACTAAATACAGGATAATACAAATTTATTGAACTAAAATAAAGGGTAATACAAATTTATTGAACTAAATACAAGGTAAGACAAAATGTAGTGAACCAAATACAGGGTAATACAAATTTATATAAATTTAACGCAAAAAAACCCAGAAAAATCAACAACAGCTGGTATGGAGTGGGCGGGGACCTTACATAGCCATAGCTGCAGTTTTTTGAAACGAAGTTGTTTTTTTTTCTGTGATCACCACCCACAATAAAAAATTAAAAAAAGCACGATGCAGCACACTGGTGCACAGGTCTGCTTGCAAAATGTGCTTAATAAGAAAGGGTCATTGCATACCACCGTAATGTGCGGAATGGTGGAATGCTTCACAGTAAGTTTAAACATACCTAAAATGCAACTTTCACTTTGGCTTCATGATGGCAGAGATGATGTGAAGCAAGGGATTAAGAAACTGGAGGCTGCGGGTTCAAATCCTTCTCGAGGTGGAAAAAAATATCAACAGAAGGACACTTGGGAGATGACCCAAAGATGGCCCAGCCCCTTTAGAGTGTCAGGAAGTCAAAGGACAGAAACAGTTGTTAGACAGGGGTAGCTTTCTCTGAAGATCGTCTATTGCCTCGCTCACCGAATAAGAAAGTTTTCTAATTACGACGGAAGGGTGGTCTATCTTCTTAAAATAATTACAGATAATATTAATGATACAAAAG
>JAWQUT010001021.1:1439-15691 GCA_033807755.1 Ellobium chinense | reverse complement strand
CTACTTCTAATGTATAGAACTAAACACTTTACATTGCATTGCTTTTTTACTTTTAATGTATAGACCTGAATACTTTTACATTGTATTGCTCACTACTTCTAATGTATAAAACTGAATACTTTTACATTGTATTGCTCACTACTTCTAATGTATAAAACTGAATACCTTTACATTGTATTGCTCACTACTTCTAATGTATAGAACTGAATACTTTTACATTGTATTGCTCACTACTTCTGATGTATAGAACTGAATACTTTTACATTGTATTGCTCACTACTTCTAATGTATAGAACTGAATACTTTTACATTGTAATCCTCACTACTTCTGATGTATAGAACTGAATACTTTTACATTGTATTGCTCACTACTTCTAATGTATAGAACTGAACACTTTAACATTGCGTTGCTTTTTACTTCTAATGTATAGACTAGAACTGAACACTTTTACATTGCGTTGCTTTTTACTTCTAATGTATAAACTAGAACTGAACACGTTTACATTGCGTTGCTTTTTACTTCTAATGTATAGACTAGAACTGAACACTTTTACATTGCGTTGCTTTTAACTTCTAATGTATAGACTAGAACTGAACACTTTTACATTGCGTTGCTTTTTACTTCTATAGGTTTGTGACCGAAATACTTTAGTTATTTAGTGAATGATTATTATGTCTATGTTATAAACATGTATTGTGACTGACCACTGGTCTATCTAAAACAATCTTGACCGCGACCATGACCTTCAACTTAATCTGAACAAATAATATTCGCCCTCTCCTTTCTCCCTACCTTTCTCTCTTTCTCTTTCTCTCTCTCTCCCTCTCTCTCTCTCTCTCTCTCTCTTGTCACAATGGAAAATACACACACACACACACACACACACACACACACACACACACACACACACACACACTACACGTGCGCGGGCGCAAACACACACCTATACTCCTATGCACAACACATAGACTTCGCACAAACATATATTATTATATATACGTACCCCCAACAGTACTCTTCATTCGTCCACATGTGAATTCACTCTGAGCAAGAATCTCAGGTCAAGGGGGAGCATGGAAATAATTAATTGTAAACAGAGATTGTGCTCCCACGCGTCGAGCGAGATGCCTGTTCTGAGGAATGCACGAGATAAGCTCCATCCTTTTCTCCTTTCCCCTTGGATCTTTTACAATACTCCAGCTCCGCTTAAGTGATATAAATCTCTGTGTTTATTTTTTTTTCGCCCAAACTGTACATTGTTTCACCCAAGTTTAAATCACCGAGCAAGGCAAGCGGTAGTGCATGATCGATTCCACATTTAGGTATCGATACCATACCTAATATTTTGTATTAATATCGATACTGATACAAAGTTCTTTACATTGTATTACATATAACTAAGTATGAAAAAAATCTAAACAGAAAGTTACAATAATAAAATTTAATGAGAATATTATGGGTATTGTCATATTGTGCAAATTTCAGTATAATTATAGCTACTATTCACGATTTACCCATCTATGTTACTGGGAAATCGTGAAAAATACATGGACTGCCGTCTAGGGACACCTTTAAAAAAAAAAAAGTCAGAACAGACTTGAAATGATTTGGCTGGATGGAAAACGTCAAATTGTTCGATTACTTTACGACATGTACTCAACGATACCGATACCCCAAAATACTTGGTAGCGATAATTCGGATTTGATACCTTCCCATGATTACTATGCAGACAGTAAGGACATTTCATTTTGACTGTTCCTCTAGTCCAAACCAACTCCTAAAATAGTATACGGGCGTAGAAGGTCATCTTACGTACCGAACTTGTCGAGTGACTAGAAGATTTTTTCTTAAAAGCAGCTTTCATAAGGTATGAAGATCCGAATGAGTCATTTTCCTCAAATGCAAAGAACGCTAACTTTCACATCATTCGCTGGGCGAAAAGGCCTTCTGATGATGTTTTAGGTTGCAGATCTGATTGGACCCTTTTTTTCCTCTATGGGCTATATTACCTGAACCCAAAGTTTTAGCTTTCACCTAGACCCATACCAGATTGAAGGCCCAAATTTTAAGACTGACCCAACCCTAGAAAGCCCATTGAAATTTTGAACTTGGTTGCTATTTGTCCTACCTATTTCACCGGTCAACGCCAAACCCCTCCTCTTCCGCCTGAGCACACCCTTGACCTGGCAGTTCCAGCCCAGGACTAAATAGTGCCTGGCAAAATAAAGTAAAATGGACACAGTTTCTCATGATATCAGAATTTGTCCCCTGGAGCCCTTATCACTGGAAGCAGTGATGCCAAAAGAGAGAGAAGGGTAGATGAAATATAACCCCTAAGTACTAGGATCCAATAGTTAAAATACAATTACAAACCTGTAACCTTTAAACAAATCACATGGCTGTGTGAATCTGAGAACCAACTGTGACGGCATGCATACTGTAAGGTAGAAATCTGCCCCGAATTTACAAATATGCATCATTTAAGGGGTGCCGTTTTACTTCTTTCATATTCGTCTGGCTAGTCTCAGACAGCCAGTGAGCGGAGTCTGGATACTTTATGGGTGGGGCTTAGACGTGGCATTAGCGTTGTTTTTGAGATTGACAATGATTCACAATATACAAGTTCCAATCGATGGGTTGCCAGACTTGCCTTTGCTCTTTCTGATTTATGTTACTTTTTAAAAGCCCTTGGCTCTCAAAGAGTACAGGGATTTGTTTCTGTTTCTTTCATATTTGTCTTGTTGGTCTCAGACAGCCAGTGAGCGGAGTGTAGGCGACTTGTGGGTGGAGCTTAGAAGTGACATTAGCATTGTTTTAGAGTGGGACAATGTACAAGTTCCAATCCATGGGTTGCCATAATGGCCTTGGCTCTTTCGGATTTTTGGCTTTTGTTAAAAGTCCTTGGCTCTCAAATAACGGACTGACTCTTTAGCTCCTTCTTGGCTCCAACAGACTTCAGGTCAAAATTCGGATTCCTGTACAACAAGTGCTTGCACTACTCTCTAACTTTCCAGACATGATTTGGCTTTTTTTTTTACTCGTCTCCATATTATGGGATTTGGCTACGCTCGAAGAAAAGAAAAGGTCAGGCAACCATGAGCGGATGTTCAAGCAATGGCGGCATTCATTTGTGGTTTCGAATCTATCATTGGTACAAATTAACTCTCTGTTTCATGCGATCTCCGAGGAACCTTCCTAGTGTCGGAGGAGGATGTGACAAGAATCATCTGTGATCTGAATGCTAATGAATGAGACAGAGATATAAGTAAACCAAAGACCACTTGCAAGTCAGTTCATGTCTCCTGTCGCCTCCGCATTAATCGCAGCCATCTTGGATTGCCTATTGATAACAATTTCCACTGTTCGAGGGACGGCCCCTTTCGTGCTTATTAAAAAATAAGATCAGAGAAGACCAAACAAACGCAGCCCAGTATTTTGGTGTGCAATTTGTATAAAAACTCCAATGCACTCCATAATGATATGGGACACACTATATTGTTGTTGCAGTGCAACCTCTGGAAAAGGGCAGTAACTTCTCCACAATGCCCTGTTTTTCATGACTTTATTGAGTAAACACTAAACATTTAAAGCTAAAATTACAACACAAAAAAAAAGCGGGGCACTTCAAGTGTTAAAATCATAGAGGAACGCTTTTTTGTTTTTAAATCTTGACCCAAACAATCAACCTGGATAAGGATGCCATCTATCTAGAACGACCTCACGCACTGTGATAGCCACGAGAAATTCCCATAACAGTAGTAGTGTTCACCGTGATTAACGCAATGCGTGAACTCGCGTAGCGTAAAGCGCTTACCGCTGGCTGCGTGACCACTGTTACGGGTAATGACTGTAACCCTTGTTGTCTGCGGGCTGATCAGCAGACACCTGGCTGAAAAATTCGACCGCAGTACTCAGCGGTCAGTAAAGACATGCAGATTTATTCTAATAATAAAAATGAGGATAATAAGTCTTGTATCCAGGCTAATGCTAGCTCAGGCGACTTCACACTGTTATTACCCCAGCAGCCCCAATCACGCTAGGATTTTTTCAGCTCCCTGCGGAGCATACAGTACCGCTGTTATTTACAGGCGCTCATAACTATCATTCTGACAATATTTTACACTGCCTATAGTGAAATGTTTTCCCAAAGCACTTCCAACATGACCATGGTCTGGAATCGAAGCCACGACCTTTAGATCTTGAGTCCAACGCCTTACCCGTCCAGCCACGTGGCTCTATTGCCGCACTCAAGTTTAGCGAGCAGACAGTAAAATGAATTCTATCGTAGAACCACTAGGATTAGTTAACGTGTGGATTATGCATACAGCTACTGATGTCTTGTTAATAAACTTCACGGGTTTTGTGTGGGATCACTCGCCGCGATAATGTCACAACTTCATCAACGTTGAAAAACAAATCTTTACAATCTCTTGCCGTATGCATAATCCATTATGTTAGTTAACCACGGAGAACACTACTAATGTTTTGGAAGTTTTCCTTGGTTATCGCAGTGCCTTTACTTAATTAACGTATGGATTTTGTTTTCGGCAGCTGGTGTGTAACTCTGAAGTGTAACTGTACGCATACTCGGCATCATAGATAACTCTCTACTGGTCGCTACTTCTTTAACTTTCACATAATATTTTGGAGCTATAACATGGGCTAAAGTCATATCTGTCTCGCCATTTGTTAAATGTTATGTTTACCTCCCATAAACCGTGTACGATCTGGGCATCATTAATAAACTTGTTGTTGTTGTTGTTGTTGTTGTTGTTGTTGTTGTTGTTGTTGTTGTTGTTGTTGAAGAATTGACAAGATCGTATAAAAACGCACAAAATATTCAGTGATAATCTGTAAATCGACCCTTGAAATGTTGGAATGAACAAATCCCCACTTCCTATACACACACATACACATACGCACATACACAACCAAATACATATATACAAGCACACAAATACACATATTCAATAATAATCACATGCACACACATACACACAAAGTACAGTACAGTACAGTACAGTACAGTACAGTACAGTACAGTACAGTACAGTACAGTACAGTACAGTACAGTACAGTATAGTATAGTATGGTAGGGTAGGGTATGGTAGAGTATGGTATGGTATGGTATGGTATGGTATGGTATGGTATGGTATGGTGTGGTACAGCAGAGCGCAGCGCAGTGCATTGTATTGCAGTTCAATGTAGCACAGTGCAGTGCATCAGTGCAGTGCAATGCAGTGTGGTAAAATACAGTATCGTATAGTATTTCATACATCGAAAAACTTTACGGACAAGGTGGATAAAAGTTCATATCCGTATATACGTATTTATTTTCATAGCATAACTTTCATTACTCTATTGTATGTGGATTTAGAATTGAAAACAAATTCGCCGCCTTGTTTAAATCCAACTTCTTTACTGCCAGCATGTGCGATGATAAGCCTCTGGCCTTTCCCGCTAGATAAATCTCTTCTCTCTGCACCATCAATAGACATCCATTTTTTTCTGCAGTATGTTGTGCATTTATCCAAGTCGCATCTAAACAAACGATATCATATCCTTGTACACGCTTTTCTCGAACCTGTCGAAGATATTTACAGCGAGCAGTCACAATATACTGTAGACAAGATGGCGGAGGACGGTTGTGTGTTGTGACTCTCAGCCACCAATGTGCAGATTTCGAGGATTTTTGCCAGCGAGGGAACCCAAGACAGGCACCGAGTTGATTGTTTTTGGTTACAGATTTAGTCTAGGCCTATTCTGTCACGAGGTAACCTTTCGTCTGCCCGAAATCTGCTCTCTCCGGCAGTCCCCCCTAGCCAGTTTGGAGAAGTTACCCGTTTCCGATACCACAACACCTGTCTATAGGGGTCGTTTTTCGCCCCAACCATTACCCGCCCCGCCCGCAACGTTGAGATACGTCAGTTACCCGCCCCTTCAGCTACCATAGTCACAATACTGAGGGACTGACATTGCACGTAAACGCAACCTGTCGAACACACCACCGAACAATAATAACTGCAGTAACAACACGAGAACAACACCAACGGAAAAAAAGAAAATGTCAAGACGATCGCAAGGGCGTCGACTTAGAAGGGGACTATATCACACCAACTACGCCGGTACAGTGGAGTGATCCTCCTTTACAGGACCAATGGCAACACGACAGACTGAAGTTAACGACCCCAGGTACACCCCAAACAGACAACCTGTCTATAGATGTCTATCTTCTTCAATGAGTGGTGTCCCGCAGGAAGATGCCTCGCACCGACGAACCACACCCCAGCCCCATCCACTCACTCTGGTGACTCAAACACCCCCGAACTTAAATTACCATCCAGTCACCCCCGCACAGGCAGCCGGTTACCCGACCCCCACTGAAGCCTACACCTATGAACTGAATGTTGGTGAAGCCCACCGGAACGCACCGCCTGCATGGGCGTTGGGCATGATGAAGGCAATGGAGGATATGAAGGGGCCCTTTGCGCAGATGGAGGAGATAATCGAGAGGAAAATGGAACCCCTGAAATGCATCCAGGAGAGAGTAGAGTACATGCATGAGAGACTGGGAAAGATAGAGGTGAATATCCAAGAAGTTGAGAGAGGAACCCAGTTCTTGAGCGATGCTTTGAGGACTGCAGGAAAGAACTGGACAAGCAGCAAGTGGACATAAAAGGCATAGATCGACAAGTTAGGGAGCTTTGGAATGGGAGAAAGGACGTTGCGGACAGGCTGGAAGATATCGAATGGAGATCCATGAGGCAGAATCTGGTTTTTGCGGGGATCGAAGAAAAGCAGGATGAGAACACCGAGGCTGTGTTGGCCGAGTTCCTTAAGACAAGGCTAGATGTTGACCCTGCACCGCAGTTTGACCGTGTCCACCGAATGGGGACCAGACGACGAGACCAAAGCAGGGTAATTGTGGCGAAGCTCACATTATTATAAAGACAAGGAAAGAATCCGTAGTCTTGGACCTAAGTTAAGAGGTCTCCCCTTCGGGATCAACGAACAGTTGCCGCAAAACATGAACACCGAGAGAAAGGTGCTGATCCCCCTCATGAAGCAGCAACGACAGGCAGGGAAGAAGGTTACCTTGATCAGGGATAAACTCATCGTTGATAACGAAAAAGTTCAAGTTGGAGACGATGGACGCATACAAAGAGACCCCACGTTTCAGCGAAAGTATCCCCCTTCCCGCTATCAACGAAGCGACCAGAGCGACGGTGAAGTGTCTCGCCCACAGCAGCTGCAGCAGACAGACAACCGACCAAGGGCCTCACATGTGCCTCATGTGGTGTCCATGACAGATTTCCCAGACCTTCCTGCCTCCAGTGGCAAGTTGCCTAATAATGGAAATGAACAACCACAGAGACAGAAAACTGTAGCAGACACTATGGACGATGGCGATGTGACACTGAACAAGATGCATTCAGACCAGCCAACAGAGCGACTGCGAGAGGAGAGCGATCCGCCCATGAACATTCCAACACATAGTGACACGGCATAGGACAGGCAGGGACAGTCTCATAGCTTTACTTACCTTACAGAGACATGCAAATGCTTCCCAATATGTAACCATACCACCTGGGTTAGAGACAATTATACATATCATGGAGGCAATGGTAAATGGCTAATATCTGAAAATGGATCCCAACATCGAGCTCGTCTTAGTACCAATCCCTTTACCCCTGAAAGTAATATATATACCAGTATTACCTGTAATGGAAATGATACTTACCTTATACATGAAAGCAATTATCACATTTCGTCCCATACATATGAAAATAACCATGACATATCGTCTAATTATGATACTTACCCTGCTGGTGAACATAGTGCTTGCACTATACACGACTGTGATTGTGATTGTCAACCTCCACATGGTGGATATCTTAATTGTTGTAATCAAAATGATTTGCATAATAAAATTATAACTACGACAGATAGTGTCTATAGTGCCCCCAATAGTCCTGCTGAACCAGATGGCAGCTATCCCGGAAATGTACAAACTGAGAATGATATGAAAACGAAAGCCTTAAAGATCGGGTATCTCAATGTAAATGGACCGAGAAGGAAGAGCCTGTATCCTGAATTTGAGAACTTTGTTAAAAGCTTTGGAATATTTTGTTTTGGAGAAACACCCCCCAGATACAGTTTTGGAGAAACAAAATGCCTGGAGGGGGACATTTCATTACAGGGATACAGGCTCTACCACAAGAACAGAAAGACTATGTACGAGAGAGTATCAGGTGAATTAGTTACTGCTGTGAAAGAGGAGATTGCTGACAGTGTGAACGTGTATGAGAGTGATTCCGAATTTGTTTTGTGGTTGAAAATAAATGGATGCTTGATCGGACAGAAAGAACCAGTTGTAATAGGTAATATTTATATACCCCCTATTGAAAGCCCATACTCTAGTGCTAGTGCCTTTGATGAAATAGAAGATGAGATGAGGAATCTTTTCCCTGATGTCCAGTGTTTGCATCTAATTGGCGACTTTAACGCCAGGACAGGAACCTTACCTGATTACACGAATGTCTGTGAGGAAGATTATATATATTTTGATGATGGTGATATACTGCATAATGTAAGGGCATTGAATACTTTTGATATATGTACGGATCGATCAAGCAAGGATGAAGGTAGATGTAATACTTACGGACATCGACTTTTGGACATGTGTAAACTGAACAAAATGATTATTTAAATGGGAGATGCGGAAGGGACAAATATAAGGGCTGTGTGACATGTAAACAAACAAGCACGGTAGACTATGCTATTGCTGCTGTTGAGTGCGTGACCAATTTAATCTATGACCTATACATACATGAGTTTTCCCCCCTTTTGTCTGACGTTCATAGTGCAATTGAACTTGTCTTGACACCGAGAACTATCAGGTTTGGATATGAGAATGAGGTGAATGATGAACAAGAGGGCGAGTCACACTCAGCTGTTAAAACTAATATTCTTAGACCACGCGGATGGAAGGATGAAAATAAGTACGAATATATACTAAATATTAGCAAAGAAGAGATCGAAGAGTTGTTGACATCTCTCAATAATGTAGAACAGAATGTTACACAGGAACATATAGATAGTTCCTCACAGAAATTAGAGAACATCCTGCTGAACGCTGCTACGAAAACATGTGGACTGATGAGCACAAACGGACTTGAAAAAAAGGAATACAAAAGTAAATACAAAGAGTGGTTCACACCAGAGTGCCTTAACTCACGAAAAGAATATATGATTGCAAGAAAAATCTGTCATATAACCAAATCAAACAGAGACTATCAAACCCTACTAAACAAAAGTAAATAGTACAAAAAATCGATGAACAGGGCCATAACTGTTTACAGACAAGAGCTTAATCAGAAACTGACCAGGGCTAAAAGTAAGGATCCAAAGTATTTTTGGAAGGTGCTAAACAAAAAATCGAATACCCCTAAAATAACTGCAGAATTAGATGACTTATATAAATACTTTAAGAAGGTAAACCAAGGAGAGAATGAGGTCGGAGAGCTCGATGAAATAAATGACATGGTAGATGATGGCGGAAACCAAGTTCTACATGGAAAAATAACAGCCCTAAAACAACTGCAGAATTAGATGACTTATATAAATACTTTAAGAAGGTAAACCAAGGAGAGAATGAGGTCGGAGAGCTCGATGAAATAAATGACATGGTAGATGATGGCGGAAACCAAGTTCTAAATGGAAAAATAACAGATATAGAAATATCAGAAACTGCTAAAAATCTGAGTAACTGTAAAGCCGATGGTACAGATCAAATAAAAAATGAATATATTAAATCTTCCCTCGATATACTCATACCAGTTTACACAAAACTTTTAAACCAAATTTTCGAATACGGACTAGAATATACCCCGAAGCATGGACAGTTGGAGCCATAGTTCCAATATATAAAAAGAAAGGCGATACTGAAACTCCAGAAAACTACAGGCCTTTAACGTTATTAAGCTGTATGAGTAAACTATTCACGTCTGTTCTGAATAATCGCTTATCCAAGTACCTCAACAATACAGGACAATTACATGAAAACCAGGCGGGCTTCCGATCGGGCTATTCCACGACAGATCACGCGTATGTGTTAACAGCTCTATTAGAATATGCAACAATAAAACTTAAATCGATCTATTGTACGTTTATAGACCTGATTAGGGCCTATGACTCAGTCTGGAGAGAAGGACTATTCAAAAAGTTAGTAGAAAATGGGATTAATCGATTAACGGGAGTTTTCTTAAAATTGTTTACGCCATGTACAAACAGACCAAATCTTACATAAAGTTGAGTGCTACAGAACGTTTCAGAGACATTCCCATGCAACATGGAAATTAGACAAGGCGAGAATCTCTCGTATCTAATTTTTTTGCCTGTTTCTAAACGATCTGGGAACATTTCTTGGTGGAAATAATGTTAAAGGAGTAGAAGTTAGGGATTACCAAAACATAGATGTATTTCTTGAACTGTTGGCACTTCTGTATGCTGACGATACGATATTGCTTACAGACACGTGTAGTGGAATGAAAAAAGCACCAGCGGCCTATGCTGACTATTGCCAGGAATGGAAATTACACATAAATACAGACAAAACTAAAATTATGATATTTGGTAGGAAGGGACGTAACGCTGAATTCTATCTAGGAGGCGCACCGATAGAATTAGTGCCAGAATACAAATATCTTGGTATCAACTTTAGTAGAAACAAAAAATTTGCCAAGGCCAGAAAATGCAATGTGGAAAAGGGGATGAAGGCGATGTACGGTGTTTTATCAAAGAGTAGGTCATTAAATCTATCTGTGAACTATACACCTATTTAACATCCTTGTGAAACCCATACTTTTATATGGATGTGAGATATAGGGACATGATAATAATACTATTATAGAACGAGCGCAACTGAACTTTCTAAAAAAGGTTCTCGGTGTAAAAACAAGTACAGCGAATTCTTTTGTGCTAGGTGAAACAGGTTGCTTACCACTTCGGTTTGATATTGATAAAAAGATGATTGCCTACTGGCTAAAGTTAGTTACAGGTAAAAATACGAAACTATCTAAATTAAAGTATGATGTCATATATTATTATCATACTAATAATTTCTTTAAGTCGGCATAGCTGACAAAGGTGGAAGAGATATTAAACAACCTGGGCTTTAGCGAAATCTGGTTAAGCCAAGGACATGCTCTCGACAGCAAAAAGGCTATTTTAGAAATAGAGAGACCACTGAAAGACCAGATGATAAATAATTGAAGAAAAGACATAGAGGGTTCCAGTAAGGGTAGATTCTACAGATGTTTAAAACAGGACCTGCAATTTGAAGACTATTTAGATTTATTACCATGCCGTTATATGCGACTTATAGTAAAATTTAGAACAAGCAACCATAAATTGCCAGTTGAAACCGGGAGGTGGGAAGGAACTGAAATAATGGAAAGAAAATGCCCCTTTTGTAACCGTCTAGGGGATGAATTCCACGTATTATACGGATGTAATCTTTTTCAGAACGAAAGACGCAGCCTATTAAAAAGAAGATTTTATGTGCACCCTAGTGTTTATAAAACTAAAGAACTTTTCGCATGTAAAAATACGAAATTACTGATGAACCTTGCAAGATATATTGAAATTGTTTTCCGGAAGTTCCAGTAGATATGTGTCAAATAAAAGTATTTACAATGTATGAGAAGAGAATGATATTGTATAGTTGTATAATATGGTATGTGTAATCAAATGTTTTAATTACCTTAGACTATTTCATATTTGTGTCTTTGCGCTGTTCCGTTGCCATTGTATAATGTGTTATGAATTGATCACCTATGCACCACAGATGTGGTCTGGGTTTTTTTATAAATAAACTTGTTAAACTTGTTGCGGTTTTTCGCAAAGGGCACCTTTTCCACCTTTTGTTTTACGAAAGGTAAAACCAAGTTATCTGATTGTTTTCCACAACGTTTGCTTGGAAATTACGATGTCATTATTCTCACGTAATCTTGCTTTCAATTTCCTCAAAGTGAGAAGCTACTGCTTGTGAAAAAAGTCAAGGATGGTACGATGCACAACATCTTTATCAAAACCGTCTAATTTTTTTTCTTACTTTGTATGTTGAATGCCGGCAGAATACCATTAGCTTCCTTTATCCATCTGTTGAAAGTGCTTCTGATCATTCCAAATGCGTGCATCGCACTTTTTTTTAGGGCTAGTTATGTTGAAGAACAGCCGTCCGCGTGTGGCTTCCTAACAAAAATACGTATACAGTGCCACTTCAACGTTTTTCTGTGTTAAGAGCTTCATTTTCAATGACATTTTCTCTCAAAGCTCAATCACGCCCCTGCCCTGACTAAACAGTTAAATTCAGACTATGACGTCGTATGAGAAATAAAACACGTTTATTTGTGGTGACGTTTGATGCATCGTCAAAACCATCGACGAGGAGGTAAGTAAGGGGAGGGGATCGATCCACATCCCTAATACCATCGAGATTTATATAGATGGTAAAGAGTTTTACCTGTTGAATGGACAAAAGATACGGGCAGTCTTGCAAATGAGTTCGGCGGCATGCCAAATAAGAGGCCTATATTTTAAAAAATAGGGTGCTTCAGAATGCTGCTCGCTGAAACAGTTCCCCCAAGCGATCTATTTTTAGCCGCGCCGTCCGAACCGGCGGCTGACTGTTACCTTCATTCATGGGTGAAAGGTCAGGTTCGTGCTGCCTTCGATGTTGACTGTTACTACTACTTGTATTACTGATTGGGCTGCTAGGCGTAACCTAGAAGTTTGTTCAACCAATGCCTCGGAACAAGCATTGCGCTTAGAGTACTTGCCACTTGAACATAGGAAATAACATTGTCAAGATCTGGAGAGAGTATTTTTATATCCTTTTTCCGAAACTTTAGAAATTTCCCAAATACCACTAATTTAAGACCATGCTGTCAAGAACTGTTGATAGTGATGCTACGCAGTCAAGAACTTTTTGGTAATGGTGCTAAAATCAGCAGAATTTTACAGAATTCCTGCTGACCAAACCAAAAAAAAAAAAGTCTATGATTGATGGTTGCAGCAGCTAGTAGTTATTCTGTGCAATGCAGCGCAATATCAGTGAACGAGCAAATGAGTTGGGGAAAACTTCAATAGTTATGTCGGATGTTCTTGCCTAATCTAGACTGTAGATATAGAGAATTATCAACATAATATATGTATTTAACCACTCATAAACGCGTACACATTCATCTATCCACAAATCCACAAACATCCCAATACACACACACACAGACACGCACACTAAAATGTATATACACACACCTGCACAGTCATGCTTATACATATTACAATAAAATCCCATATAAAACATGCCCTTGGTGTACTTGTTATTGAGGTATACAGGGAGGAGGAGAGAGAGGACGAGACACAGGCAGAGAGGAGGAGAGAGAGGACGGGACACAGGCAGAGAAGAGGAGAGAGAGGACGGGACACAGGCAGAGAGGAGGAGAGAGGACGGGACACAGGCAGAGAGGAGGAGAGAGAGGACGGAGAACAGAGGGAGAGGAGGGGGAGGAAGGGAAGGATGGAAAGGCCACCCCACCGAAGATGGTCAGCACTCCAAAGAGGGCCAGATCATCGGAAGAAGAGCAAGATAGAAGGAAGCGGAGGAGAGAAGCTGGGAGGTCACTCGATCGGACAGGAGGCTGAACAAGAAGGGAAGGAAGAAGGGGTTATGAGACAGATACAGAGGAGGAGACAGAGGAGCAAGGACAGAGAGAGAGAAGAAGACTCGAAGGGGAGCAACAGATTGAGGGAGAAGAGGAGGGGGATGAACACATAAAGATAGTAGGGAGTGGATGTGGGAGGAAATATCCAGCTCTGGGGAAGAGGAAATAGAAGAGTCAGAAGGAGAGGAGGAGGAGGAAAGCGAGGGGAACAAGGGGAATGAGGGGAGGGGACGAGGAAANGGGGGGGGGGGGGGGAGATGAAGGAGAGGAATCATTACCAGTATCGGATACGCCACCATCTGGCCAAGCCCCCTTGCCAGATATAGAATAAGAAATAGGAATTAAATGAATGCATAGATGTATACAAAATATAACTTTAAAAAGTAGAACATAAATCATGTAAATATTCAATTTTTTTTTTTGAAAAGTGGAGCCATAATGACAAATGGAATGGCAAGTAGTATGAAAAGATACATGTTTAATATTTTAACCCAAATATGTATGCAAATATATGTACATATGA
>JAWQUT010001020.1:75232-91032 GCA_033807755.1 Ellobium chinense | reverse complement strand
AAAAAAAAAACAACAAAAAAAAACTTTAACACTTCACATTATATATCTCTAATGCCAGTGGTGGCTACAATATATAATGTCTGCGAAGGAGGAGATGTGAGAAGATGAGAGACCCTTTCTTTTTTTTCCGAAAGAGTGTGGGGTTGTGTAAGGGTCAAGTTAATAATGTAGTTCAATTACATCTAATTTTTTTTGCATTTTCAGCTTTGCAAAGAGCTACCTACCCCCAATTTTGTGACACCATCCTCCCAGTCCTCTGAAACCATGAAGTTGGTTTCCTCCTCAGCTGATCCCAGATCGTGATGACTCAATTTCTCTTCCCCTCTGCCAGTAGCATCCTCCTTCCCCCTTCCCCTCCCCCTCCCCACAACCACTCCCTTCCTCATCATCACAGCTTCTTTGCCAGCCATTGCCACTTGCTCTACCTCCATCACCACTTCTGGCCCCACCATTACCACCGGTTGTTGTGCGGCTAGTGGCACCATTCACTCATGCCCCTGTGCCACGACTCAGTTCTGCTACTCAAAGTAGAGCAACCCAAATAACTGAGGCAACTAAATCGAGAACAATAGCGACACAAACACAAGGTGAGTATAAACAGGAGAATGATTAAAAAAAAAGACACAGGAGAAGGAGACAGAATGTGAATGTGTTTCATGTGTGTGTGTATACATAGGCATTCAGGAATTACAAAAAGACAACAAATTATGAAACTGATGACCATGCAATCGAAATACAGAGGACAGCATTTTCCTCTAATTTAAAAAAAAAAGGGAGGAGCAGGGAGGGGAGATTAAAAAAATATACAAGGATTTCTCACAGATGTGGGAGGGGTGAAAAGTTAGTCTGTGTAAGCCCTAACTAATTATTGTCAGTTTCAGATTTTGAAGCACCATAGTCTATTCTATCACTCAAAGAGCCATTCATCACACGCAGTGAACACAAAACCATTCTACGAAAATAGTGAGTAGATATTTTATTTCCAACAACAAAAATATGAACAATCATGTTGTACAATAACCTGTGTATATTGGAGAGAATACCAACACAAACAGAAGCAAGTACAGTAATATAACTGATCATGTGCTTATGTACTGCAACAATCACCATGTAAGATGACATAAGTGTGTAATAACTGTGAACATTACCACAAAAAGGTACCATAATACCAACATGTAGATATTCCATCCGCCTCTGTACTACAACAATCAAGGTTCAGCTGTTTTTAACAGAAAGCTTTCAAAGATTAATGTAGACCAACTGATTTTTTTCAAATATGCCAGAATATTTAGGTGCTTAGCACAAGAAGTTTATTTCCAATATCTCTTTATCCTTGTGACATCAAGATATCTTTTTTTTATACAAATACTAAAAAGTATGTGATGGACAACATGTGAAACTATTATTTGGTCAAATTTACAGGCATTCACAAGAAACTGGAGGCACTGGGCAAACAGCGAAAGGCCCTAAATAAAATTCAGCTGTGGGCAAGATCTACATCAAACCACCTCTACTGGGTATTCAGCAGCAGCGCTGGTGATGGAGAACTAGTGAAATAAAAGTGGTTGTCAATCATGAGTCACGTCTGCAATGTCCATGAGGGGCATGGAAGTGTCTACATCGGCCATTACAATAACGAGAATGGTTCATACCAGGTAGTTACTGTGAAAAGAAAAATTATGAAAGTAAATCTAATGTGTGTCAGTGGTCAATCAACCTGTCAGGAACCTAGACTACATATTCAATTGATGTCTAAATTTTACCAACAACATCTCCATGTAGTGAAATCTTCTGCATCTGATTAAAGTACTCTTCCTGTTTCAGCAAGCTCTAGGTTTCAGTTTCATTTTAATACAGTTCAACTGAATTTATATTAGCAGGCCTCACTGGCCAATTCAAATTTAATATACATAATACAAAAATATTAGCTTTCAGTAACAATGCTCCACATACTCTTTCAAACACACTGTCACTCCAATACTTTCTGATCAATCACCTTATCTTCCCTTCACTCACACTTGCTTGGTACTTTTTTGCACTGAATCATTGTCAGACTAACTCTTCTATATGTTTATTTTCTATTCATATATGTCCTCTATATCATATGTAACAGTAACAGTACATCATGTGAAGGTATTTCAGACAGTGTGCAGCTTCAACAGTTGCAGAAAGTGATTGAGAACAAGCTTCTACTAAAAGACATTGGCCAGCTGTCTCCTGCAGAACAAACATCATCACTAGTGGCCTTCCATTCCCCGATCTACCACTTTGCCCCTAAATTTCTCAACTTCAGTTACGAGGTCATGGAGGCAAAGTACACAGTGCAGCTACATTCCGTGAATTTGTATTTTCAAATAAGCCAGAATATTTACGTGCCTGGCACAAGAAGTTTATTTCCAATATCTCTTTATCCTCATGACGTCAAGACATCTATTTACCTAAATGCAGACTATTTTGATATGCTTACCACGAAATGTGACTAAACTTTATAGCATTCATATAAAATCCATACTTAGATTGCAGATTTCAGATCACACTTCCATTAAAGCAGCCCTAGTTTGTTTCAGACTCTTCAAACAGCAGTCTAAAACTAATGTGATCTCTTTTACGATTTACAGAATATGTGGAAGAACTGATTTTACTAAGAAGGCAGTTTGACAGCATTTCAAAAATGCAGGACACTTTCCAACAGGAAAACAGAAAACCACAAACTTGTGCCAGCATTTTTTTCTACTGTGTTTAGGAACAGGTCATTGTATCTTATGTATCAAGATAAAAAATCAGATTTTCCAGTAGTACAGTAATATAGATAAAATTTCAGCATTTACTGGCTGTGGGTATTTAAATCCACAATATTCCTGTGAAGGAAAAGCCTCCCTTATTGCACTAATTGCAGTCACTGCACAAGAAGAAATCACAACTCGGTTTCTTTTGCACAGTCGTCCAAATATCCACTGTACAAAGTTGATATAGGCAATGTGGCGGTATGTTCTGCAAAGAAAATGAGAAATTTTATGATCATCACTATTTACAACACTCAAGTCAAGACACTAATTAGTGTCTGTTACATGTTTCAACTCTATCAATGAGCATCTGCACTAGATTTAGTCTAGTGTTTATTACTTGTTTTCAGTTCCATCAAAGAGCATCTGCACTGTTCTGCACTAGATTTAGTGTTCATTACTTGTTTTCGGTTTCATCAATAAGCATCTGCACTAGATTTAGTGTATATTACTTGTTTTCATCTCCATCAATGAGCATCTGCACTAGATTTAGTGTTTATTACTTGTTTTCAGCTCCATCAATGAGCATCTGCACTAACTCTTTATATATGTATGCAGAATCAGTATCTTCACTTGAGTTTAAGCCGTGTCCATAAAGACATTTTATTGGATACTTATTACTGTTCTGTTAAAGTCAGAGTAGATGATAGGATAGTCTTTCCATTCTAGCATACACATACATTTTCTCCTAATGACTTCATTTCGTTTCAGTTATCCTGAATTATTGTTTCATTGCTAGAGTATCCATCATTCTCTCACATTCTTTCATTTCATTTCCAGAAATAGCCAAAACAGAATCTGTTAGCCTGGAGAGCTTATTTACATGTATTGTGTATTTTTTACAAACAAAAAAAAAATTCTGCCTCTTTATTATGCAGTTCTGCATTATTAAATGAATGTGTAGTGCCTTTATTAACTAAAACCATATATTGGAAAAGTGTTTCTTGGTGTGCATGTAATCAGTTTCCTTCCTCATACTTACTCATGAATTAAGTCATTCTCCTCCTCTTTGTGTTTTCTCATGCGTACCAGATCTCTCTCTAAAACATATAGAGAGCAGTTGTGGACAAATCCCTTAATGCATACTGACGCATATTATCTCCTGCCCACTGGTCTCTCTTCACACAACGCAACTCTAGTTGGCAGCAGACACATTCATCAGCTGTCCCCATAGATTTGCAACATGTCCACTGACATCTGAAAAGAATAATTTAATAAGTTGTAAAGATTTGCACAAAACAATATATTGCAGTTTTAATGATCCGAATGTATCTAACTGGGCCCTGCAAAGTTTTAGCAACTTTTCACAGTTCAATAAGTCTATGTAAAACACTGAAAGGAATATAAAGCCAAACGCTGAGAAGACTGGGTGCACAGTTGGACCTTCAAAAATCACTGGAGCAAGTGTTTGTGTTTAAATCTAAGAGCATTGGAAAAGAGGGAGAATGGGACTGGAATAAGAAATCCCTTATTTCTAATCATAAATCATCACCTTCGATGAAAAACTATCGTAACGCAAAAATACCCTGGGTCAATACCATCACACACACGTTCTTATTCGTGTACGTTTTTATCAGCCATAGACTTACAACCAAATTTAAAAATGTTGTTATCACATTTCTTAGTGTGAAGCAAAGCATCCATCTCTTCACCGGGTGTGCTTTTTGGCCACTTCTATAAGGCATCAAAAGCTATTTTGGCCCCAAACTAAGTTACAACAATTTTCCGGAGGGAGGATGAAATGCTCATTTGGGACAGGCGCATCAAGTACGAGGCTCAGCTGGAATTCCTTCACAGCACTAACTTTGGGTATTAAATCTAGATATACTGTAATCGAAGACAAAATGGCCCTGATCGACAGAATCAGTATGAATATCAAAGTTATAAAGCGGTTCTGTTTCCAGACATCATCCAAATTTTCCACGCAGCACTAAACAATAGGAATCATAGAAATGGCTTGTGAATGATGATATCAGTACCAACAAAATAACAGAATACAACCACATTCACAAACAGGCAGTAGAATTCGTAATCATTAGCTGTGGTTCAGTAAGCTGTTGGACCTGTGTTAACTGTGTAGGTTAAGCTAGTAGTAGACACTACATCAGTTTTCATTTGAATTTCATTTCCCAATCTATTATTAATAATTATTAACATTTTATTGTTTCTTCAATGCATTTCTTTCACACACTTATTTTGCCAGGTAAGTGACTGAGGGTGCCCTACCGCCCGTGGAGGCATCTGTTTTAGAAAACATTGATGTGGACATGCATTGCTAGCAAACAACAAAGTTAGATCTAGATCGAGACTAGTCTACCAAGTTGAGAGTCGTCGAGCACTTGGCCAACAATACAGAGGACTAAACTGTGACAGAATACTTCCTTACCGTCCCTGAACTGGTGGTCCAATATTCTTCTCCTCAAATATATCCTCGTCATCTGTTTTTTGATGCAGGGGCCCGAACTGATACGGTTCGACTGGTGCTGCCATTGTTGTCGATCGAAAACACCGCGACTTCTGTGCTGACGTGACGTTTCCCCTACGGTTTTCAGGTGCATTTCGGCGATTCCCCAAAATGTCGAAAATAACTCTAGTAATTTTCGAACAATTTCAGGATAAGTTAAAAGTTATCAAATTCATTTTTAAATGTTATATTTTATAAAAAAAATGGTGACTTTTGATCTAAAACTCGATATTGAAAACATGAAAACTCTCGGAAATCACATTTTTCTAGCACTTTTAAAGTTTGACTCGCTGTCTTTATTCATTTATTTGCCTAAGTGAATGTGTGGTTCGAAGATAGGTGTCCTGAGGAGAAAGACTTAGGTTTAGCCTAAAAACTTCTTTCTGCGGAAAGAATACTTTGAGGCGAGGAGGACTGTGGTTAAGATTGGGCTTTCAAACGTAAGGAGTTGCTGTTTGCAGGCTGTAACAATTCTCGCTTCTTCTGTCATTTCGACTCTCATTTCTCGTAGTGAGTTTATATTTAAAACAAGAAGTCAAAATAGAGACATCCTGATTCTGAGTTTCCTCTCGTTCCCCAGGCCCGCCCGTCTAGTTAAGAAATAAAGGTTCACCGTCTACTTATTCTCCCTTCCCCTGATCAGTAAACATGCTTAACCACTGAAGAGAAGTTGCCTTCAACAATTATTATTGAATTTGTGGCGACCCTATGTAATGAAAAAAATCATAATGCGAAGTACTGGAGAGGAAAAACATTATGTTGGGTTAAGGTGGGGGAACGTCATGGCCTGGTTAGATTCCAGCCCCTCGAGTGTGGCTGATGGTACTGCTAAAATTCTTATTTGGCAAGAGCTGCCTTTATAACTGATTTTGTAACCTTTGTTCAAAAAATGCTCATATCTTGCCACAATGTGACTGACATGAAATGGGATTAAAAATTAGAATCTTCTCTTCACAATGAGGAAGAATTGATCATAAATCTCACTCCTGTAACACTTGTTATCTCATTTGTTATGAGTATTTGTAGTGATCTTCTTGCACATGTCTACTGTCATTTCATGTATGTTTTCTCATGACAAGTTGACTGGCCCCAGGTTCGAATCTGAATGTGTGTAGTTTTAAACCAGTATGCCCATGTTCACTCCTGTAACATTCATTCCTGTACTACTAATAGTCACTGTTCACGGCATGTTACAAGAGTTTGAATATTCATTGCGAATACATTTTGGTTATTTGGGGCAGGTTTCAAGCGAATTACCTTGTTAATGTCCTATCCAAGTTACAAGTTTAGTCAGAAAAAATGTTTTCTCAAATTCACGCCCAGTGTGCATCCCTCATTCCAGGAACATGTCACTTTCACCTGCAACATTTCACGCTTGTAACAAAACAAATAATGCTAGATCCTGTTCTTGTTAAGGTAGTTATCTCTACTCGTTATTTAAGTTTCATACCAGTATCTTATATAATTATATGTGTAGAATTTGTTAAATAGGTATAAAATGCTCGGTGTAGAAAATTATTAGTAATAAGAAATGTCAGGTCAGAAAATTTTTGTTAGACAAAATACATGAATTCCTCTCTAATCTCTGCAAACGCCATGACAGTCGAAACAGTTGTCTTATTCAATCCTATCAGTCAATCTCCAAGACACAAGACCTGTTTCCCAACAATAAAGTTGATTAGTATTTACTTTGTGCGGTCTAGTTATAGCAGCTTTACAGGAGTAAGTTTTCATTGTAGGGGATGATATTCAATTGACTGCGGACCTATAATCTAAAAAAGAATTAAGGTGTATCTCTGTCAGCCTAACTAACGTAGATAATGAATAAATAATTTTGCTATAAAATGTTTGCAAGTTTCTGTCACCTAACTTTCCCAAAAGTTGAAAAACTCCCTATTATTGTCTAAGATCTCTCTTATGCATCTCTTTCCCAGCCCTGCTCCCAACCCTAAACTAGCGCTAGGTAGGACAATCAAGTAATCATGCCCATAGATCTATCTAAATCTAGTCTATAGATCAAGGTTGGGAGAAATAATAGGCTGGGCATAGAGACAAGAAACGCCGAGTCATAACTAGCGTCCCCGCCCCACAGTGCGGGGGGTGGGGGGGGGTGGCGATGCAATGTTGGGGCCCCCGAAAGAGGGAAACAGGAAAACGAGCTAACGAGAAAAGAAAAGAAGGGAGGGAGGAGGAGAAGAGAAGTGGAACTGAGGGAAGGGAAGACAAGAGAATGTAAGAGCAGCAGGGAGCGAAAGATTGCATTTCAAGACATGGGCATGACGAGATATGCTTACATAATTTGGGGGTAGGGGGAAGAGGGGGGCTTATGTAAAGAGGGACGAAAAAATTGATTTTGAATTATTTGCGAACAAAGATGACACACCATTTTAATTATCATGTTACCACACCAGTAATGGCATGAAGGCTGTTCAGCAACGATGGTTTAAAAAGAAATTGCAAGAGTATTTGCAAAATTTAATGTGTCCGTATTGACTAGTTACATTGTTATAGAAACATGTTCTATGGCTAAATGTTGTTGTTATGACAGTAGATAGATATCTGACAGAAAAATGCACTACATTATGACTGTATTCTCGTTGAATTTTTCTGTTTAGGCGGATGTTAGGAGAGTATGGTACCATCCTCACCTTACAGGTCGTGGAATATTTTTTGTTTGTTTTGCTTAAAACCCCCCTCAGAAATGAACAAGTCATGATAAAAATATTCACCAAATTTCAACTAGAAATGGCCTGAGATTGCTTCTGTTGCTTCCCAATTTTTTTTCAAACTTACCACGATAGCATGCCCCCCGTTCACCCATACATTAATTTTAAAGAGTAGTGAATATCATTTAAAACTTAATATTTTTCCTGAAATCGCATATTCAGAGAAATGATAATAATAATAATATGACGAATCATGATGATAATTTTCAAATAATTTTAGCGAGAAATAGCCCAAAACGCTCCTTTTACTTCTCTTTTAGCAATTTTTTTTCCGAGGGAGCATGCTAACAAACCACCCCAAAAATGACGCTTCTTTCTTAGCGGTCGCTCCATGACACTTATTTAGGCTCGTCTCGTCTCGCCCGACAGTTTCTTGCATGCACCCTTAGGTATAGTTCAGATTTTTTTTTCTGATTACTCGTGAAAACATTTAAGAAATAGAGCCTGGGACTCTGCCGTATTACGATAAGTGGCATATTATGTATGCCTGCCCGTATGCATTGCACTGTTCATGAGTGGAATACATTATTGTTGTAATCACTAAAGACGACTGAAGTGATGGTTTTGCGTGTGGTTTTGGGGGAGGGGGGAGGAATTCAGTTTCGGCTCATATAAAAGGGGTAGCAATTATATAGATACAGGTTAAGGAACACCTTCGATGATAAAGATAAATGGCCGAGTATCTGTTATCACTGGGTTTTGGTAGTTGTGTCTGAATTGGAAAATGTAACTCAGATACAGAAAATTGATTCTGTCAAAGACGTGGGTTTGAAAACCATTTCAAATAATATCCAACCCCCCGCCCGTCTTTCCCCCTCAAACATCTGACTCCTCGGTAGCGCCGGGACACGTCAGCTAGCGGTAAAATGATGACAAAGGCATTAAATTTTGAGTGTTTTCACTCTGTATTCCTTTAGAACTATAACCTACATAAAACGTTATGAATCTCGTAACCTTTTTGCAGTGAGTATGGCCTTGGTCAAATGATGTATATATTTGAACCGGACAAAATTAGTCAAATCACAGCTTCTATTACAATTTGATTTCAGAATGAGAACTGTTTTGTTGCCGTTAATGGTGATCTCCAGATTCAAAGTGTCAAGCTCATTCCTGTTGTTGTGGATTTTGTTTTTAGAACTGTAGGTAATCATCCAGGGCCACTTTTCACACAACTTAATCGTTTGACCTTTTTTCCCTGACAGAATCTTTTGAGACTGAAGGCCACAGGGGTTCGCAGTTGTCATATCAGGTAAGGAGGAAAAGGATGTTGCAAACATAGAAGAATAAATTCTTCAGACAAAAATTTACACACTGCATCGTGGGTTAAATGTAATAAAATACAGAAAAGTTGACGAGAGGACAGAATCTTTGTCTGAAAAAAAAAACAAAACAACAATTGGGCTCTGAAAGATTTCAACTACACACATCCTATGTTTGACTTGACCGTGGATTATGTCACTCATAGACATAACAAGAGAAAAAAATAAACGTTAACTGCGATAAATAGGAAATACTGAATTGATTGTGAGCAACGTTGTGTTTTAGAAATGTGTGAGAAATAACACTAGGAAAGCAAAACTAGTGTGACAGCTATGAACAGATAGGACAACAAATAGTGATCTTGACAGTATAAGAGAACTTAATGTTTGTGGAGAATTTTTAGTCAATATCGCAACATTTCCACATGCTGTAGATCTAAAGCATAGAGTATGCAGTTTGAAACATGATTGGGTAATGGGTAATTAACTTGGCTCCCGCGTCGGTTTTTTTTTTTCTTCAAAATATCAAATTTTCGATGTCAAAACTGAGCTCTAAATGAATGATACGTTTGACAAGATCACTCCACTGAATTCTGAAACAATATGTATACCCTTTATGACTCAGACATAGTAGAGAATTGTTTCAATTCTTCATTCCTAACGATAATCTTTCTGGCATTACTATGGGTTTTCACTAAGAATATTTAAAAGCCTTTTGATGTTTATCTAAAAAAAAAGAAGTCCTCAAAGTTTCAATGTCCATCCCTTTGGTTTTGTTTCCTATGACAGCAGATTCATATGGGGGACAGGGTCTCAGGAGATGGTAGACAGAATCTAGAGATACATGATAAGCCACCGCCGCCTAAACCACCACCAAAGCCAGCATGGACCAACACTCAGGTGAGTTCACTTGTTACTCGTGGACAGGTTCATCTATCTGTTTTTTTCAAACATCAGTAAATAATTACTGTATTCTATTGACACAGAGCAATAATAACTCCTCTGTTGTACAATGAACAAATGGAAAAGTAAGCCTAGATATTATTGTCAGTCAAAGAAGTTTGTTCGTTTTTATTGAATCTACTTCATTATCTGTTTAAACTCTCGACCTCATTACAGTGTAGACAAATCCTGTCTGTCATCCGTGTCATTATGTAGACCAGAATTCTCCAGCTAAAGATGCCCATCAGCATCTGATTCCGATGGAATCTGTTCTCTCTACATGTCTCCTCATTTGCTGGCCCTAATGAACTAACCCAAGCGGGACCCACAATTTCTCTACCGTCTCTTTTGTTGTTTCCCTAAGGGCTGCCAGAGCGTCATTCTCTCCCGTGCGCAATACTTTCATAGTCTCACCACTTTTCAACAGCCTATCCTCTCTCTCGTAGCCGGCAACTACAGCACGATGCGGATTAAATATCCAGACAAAAAACTGAGTTTGGGACTTCGAAGATGATGTCCCTTTTTTATTTAATTTTAAGTGGCTCTGTTTGATTCTCCTGAGCCTGTATTACATGGTGGTGATCCAGTCCTGTGCTATGCTAATAGCCTTCTTCATTTTTATGTTTCATGCTGCGACCCCATATGCCTGACTTCCTTTGCAAACAACTTTACCATGGGGTTGTGCCGAAGAGCCCTAACCAGATTTAAAAATTGTTTTTATTGATTTATCTTTGCCTATGATGACATTTCCTCTTCCGCATTTAACACTACCAGCCCGGCTATCAATGCAGTTTCAGTCGGTGTAGCCGTGTCCTGCTCTAGCACTTCAAGGTGATAAAAGAAATCTGCGTTTTGTGTCATTGGCATGTCTCACCTCCTCCTTTTTTTCCCGTCTGTATCAAACCGCACATCTTCCCAAACATAAGTCTCATTTTTAAAATAAGCAAGATGTACTATGCCTGTTTCAGGCACCTCTGTCCGCACGGCGCTCTTGTAACAGAGGCGATCTTTTTTCTTGGCAGCACGTAATATGACCCTGACAGAGCCTCTCTCTGTCTGTTCCTTTTGATAGTAAAGACCGACGGGTATCTCATGACGACGCCTGATGTTTAACAGGTCCACCTGAAGATACCTTTCCATACACACACTTTAACACTCAGTGTTTCGGCTTCGGTCATGTTGATTAAGGAGAAGTAATTTTCTTGACTTCAGATATTGGAACGTTCAACTTCCCACGAGAACTCTAGAACAGAGATGCGAAGTGAAAGTTACGGGCACGTGCCAAGGCAAGGAGAGAGGCATTCATCACTTGTCGGGCCAAAAAAATATGGCAGTATGACTAACATCAAATCTGCTGTGGAAACACTACCGACACTAGGAGCCCATGGGATTCCCTTTGATATCAAACCCACTCAGGAACCTTCAAATATGGCCAGAGGATATGAGAGCCAACCCTCTGTCACTTCGGCCATAGGTAAGACAATCAAGTTTAGTAGATCTCTTTGCACTCTTTGGCCGACGAGACAGTATTAAGTACAAAAGTAGGCCTGAATAAGGAAAAGAGCAACTCTCGTAATACGGTTGGAATTACATCCGAAATTTTAAAATATTATTCCTGGAATAGTATATTGGTTTGCTCTCGTGCTACGACATTCTAGATCTCAGAATAGTATGAGCATGAACTGTTAAGAAATCCGATGTAAAAATCATTCTCTGCAAACAGTACACGAATAACCTGTACGTGGAGCTGCACGTAATGATCCGGACGTTAGCCAACGAGAGCCAGACATGATCACAGTCCCAATCAGTCAACGATTGCTGTGCTCCACCTCGCTTATGTACATCTTTGGGTAGGGCTCAGGCCTCACACTCTGGCATTTTTTATTATTATTTGTTTATTGTAAAGAAGGAGCACATAAATCGCGATTTCACTACTTATCAGTCCTACGAGGAGGCAGTGTGAGAATGTCAGATATTACTCTGATGGTGATTTAAAGTGCGACTAAAGTACTTTTATGGTGTAGTGCACGGAATCCTGTNTTTGTCATCCGCTTCATCATGTAGACCCAAATTCTCCAGCTAAAGGCGCCCATCAGCAGCTGATTCCGATGGAATCTGTTCTCTCTAAATGTCTCCTCATTTGCTGGCCCTAATGGACTAACCCAAGCGGGACCCACAATTTCTCTACCATCTCTTTTGTTGTTTCCCTAAGGGCTGCCAGAGCGTCATTCTCTCCCGTGCGCAATATGTTTAGTCTCACCACTTTTCAACAGCCTATCCTCTCTCTCATTGCCAGCAACTACAGCACGATGCAGATTAAATATCCAGACAAAATTACTGAGTTTGGGACTTCGAAGATGATGTCCCTTATTTTCATTTTAAGGGACTTTGTTTTATTCTCCTGAGCCTACACTACAGGATGGTAATCCAGTCCTGTTATATGTTGACAGCCTTCTTAATTTTCTTCATTTTCATGTTTCATGCTGTGAGCTAATACGCATCACTTCCTTTGCAAACGATTTGACCATGGAATTGTGCCGAAGAGCCCCAACCAGATTTAACAACTGTGCCTAGATGTAGAAGATGAATACCACTGTTTGGTGATGTGTCCAAAATCCAGTACGTTAAAAAGGAAATATTTACCGGCTCGTCTTTCAATAAAACCAAGTGTGGCAAAATTTGTGAATTTATTAAGGAAAGGAAATAGTGCTGAAATGAATAAGTTGGCAATTTTAGCTTATTTAGTGACAAAGGAATATAACAAAGAGCTTTGAGCAAGATAACGGTCATTCTCTGGTAAAGTAGGAATGTAGAAATTCAGGAATTTAAATTTATGATGAAAAGTCAAAACTGTTGTAAGAATGAGCAAAAGTGAGAACGACTGCATGAGTGAAGGTGGGAGAAAGAGGAGGGTAAAATAAAACTGGGATGTGCACATTAATTATAGGATTGAAGTTGTGTATATTGTACTATGTTTTTTTTTATCTAAGCAGATCGTTTGTTATTTTTCCTCCCTGTTGGCAAATGTACTTATTGTGTTTTCTTAGAAAAGTTATTATGCAAGGATTACTACTGTGTAAGTGTGAAGTAAAGTGTTTGGCGTATGCCTAATAAAGAATGAACTTTATTGATCTGCATGTAACTGGGTGGCAAGGCATATTCTTATGCTATTCAATAATTATTAAGGAAGGGGAACGTGAGTCCGATCTGATTTTTCTACAAGGTGATACACATTAGTTAAGGAAGTGTGTCACCAGGGATTTTACTAAATTGCTGTGAAGGATCAATTTTGAGAAAAGGGCCGAAAAAACGTACTCTAGAAAAGTTGATGCCTCTATCGTAATTCAAACCCAGGGTCTCTCAACTTGCATGTCTGAACGCGGCACCACTACACTAAATGGACGCTAACTTCACAACAATTTAATCCTTAAAAACCTACTGCCTAAATGTGAGCAGTCGGGAAGTGTGTTTGGGTCACGGGTGAACACTAGGTTCGCACTTGGAAGTTAGGGAACGATTCAGGCAGTAGGTATTTAAGAATTAAATTGCTGTGAAGTTAGCGCCCCTGTAGTGTAGTTGGTAACACGCTCGGACTTGCAAGCTGAGAGACCCTGGTTCGATCCCCGGCAGGGACAGAAATTTTCTAGAGTAGGATTTTTTAGGACCTTCTTCTCAAAATTGATCATTCACAGTAATTTGGTAAAATCCCCGGTGACACACTTCATTAAAAATAATATGTAACATCTGAAAAAATTATCAGACTGAGCTCACATTCCTCCCCCTTAATACTGAGTAGGAATACAATTGAATACTATACTGTATTGCCTTTCCACCCGGTTACATAAATATTGTTCCTTAACGTCCACGAGCGAACTAGTGTTCACCCGTGATCATAACACACTTCCAGACTACTTACAAAACTTACATTATATTAGCCTATGATGACATTTAAATTTTCCTGTTTGTCATTTTCCACTACCAGCCTGGCTTTCTCTGCAGTTACGATCAGTGTAGCCGTGTCTTGCTCTAGCACCCGAGGGTGATAAAAGAAACTTGCGTTTACCTTGCTGTGTCATCATCGTGTCTCATCTTCTCCTTTTTTTTCCCACCTGCAACAGACCGCACATCTTCTCAAGCATATTCTTGGTTTCAAGTTAGCAAGATGAGCATGTCTGTTTCATGCACCTCTGTCCGCACTTGCGTTTCTGTCTTTGTTTTTGGCAGCACGAAATATAACCCTGACTTGAGCCTCTTTCTATCTGCTCTTGTTGATGGTAAATAGCGACGGGTATCTCATAATTGCGGCTGATATTTAACGAGTACATTTCATGATACATTATATATTATTTTGAATAGTATTTCGGCTTCGGCCGTGTTGATTTAGGAGAGGTAATTTTCTTGATGAACTTCAGATATTGGAACATTCAATCTACGAGAGTTCTAGACCAGAGATGCAAAGTATGCATTGCAGGCAAGGAGAGAGTCATTCATCACTTCTCGCATCAAGAAAATATCGCAGTATGACAGACATCAATTCTGCCCCGGAAACGTTACCAACACTAGGAGCCCATGGCATTCACGTTGATACCAGATCCACTCTAAAGCCGCCACATATGGTCAGAGAATATGAGAGCCAATCTTCTGTCACTTCGGCCACAGGTAAGACTAGATCTCTCTGCACCCTTTGGTTGCCGAAATTAGGTCTGAATGAGGAACTCAGCCACTCTCACAAAATTACATTCGAAATTTGAAATATTGATCCTATAAATTATGTTGTTTGCTCTCGTGCTACGACATTCTGATCTCAGAATAGTATGAGCATGAAAGTAGTAACATATTCGATGTAAAAGTCAATATCTGTAAACATTACATGAGTAAACTGCACGTGGAGCAATAACCCTGGCGTTAGCCAACGATTTGACCATAGCCCAAATCAGTCAGTGATCGCTGTGCGCCACCTCGCCTGTTTACATCTTCTGCTACGACTCCGGCCTCACATCTGGGAGTGTTATTTTTTATTATAATTTGTTTATTGTAAATAAGGGAGCACATATACCGCGATTACTTGTCAGACCTACTAGACGGCAGTGTAAGAATGTGATATAGTGCTCTAATAGTCATTTAAAAGTTTCACTAGCTGCTTTTATTCACATATTTGCCTTAGTGAATGTGTGACTTGAAGATAAGTGTCCTGAAGAGAAAGACTTAGTCTAAAAACTTCTCTCTGAGGAGAGAATAATTTGAGACGATGAGAAATGTGGTTAAGATTAGGCTTTCAAACGTAGACACTTGCTGTTTGCATGCTGTAAGAATGCTTGCTTCTTCTGTTATTTCGACTATTTCGCTGCCTGTCTTATTTCTGCTCGTAAGTTTATATTCAAAACACGAAGTCAAAAAAGAGACATCGTGATACTGAGTCTCCTCTCATTTCCCCAGGCCCATCCATCTAATCTAATTCAGTAATAATAACTGGAGCCAGCTTCTCTTCAGTGAACAAGTATGTTTATTGATGAGGGGAAGGGAGAGTAAGGAGATGATGAACCACTGAAATTTGGTCACCCTTATGTAATATACTTACAATAAAGGATGATAATTTGAAGTAAAGAAAAATTTATGTCGGGTTGGG